>JAECMU010110776.1:29013-39851 GCA_016106625.1 Dracogyra subfuscus
AACGACTGTTCTCAACTATCTTGACATGTGTTAGCCTCCTGGTAACCACAGCGATCATTATTAACTTATTTTGATGCAGGAGTCTGGCTCAAAATTGCTAGGTGGGCATTTTGCCTACAGTGAAAACATTTTAAAATTTGAGATGATCTGCTTTGCTTTTTACCATATGCCTAACTGATGGTCATATTATGGTCCATCTGTTAACCTTTTTTTGAGTAGGTCATAATGCCATATCAATTCATATCTATAGGATCATCTATAGCCATGATTGCTACAAATTTGAGAAAATCCTTGTTTTGGGCACAACTTCCTTATCAATTCATGTAGGATTATCAGACCTTGGTGATGTGTTGTGTATCATGATTAGGTCACTTTTCATGTATTGCACTTTAAAAGAAATCCTCATCTGTGTCATATCTTTCAACTTCTTTATCTGTCCATCTCCGCATCCTAGTTCTTGTCTCTCCCACGATGACAGGTATCTTTCTTTTGTGGCCATTCATTCACACTCCTGCTGTTTCCCATCATTATTTTTTGGTGAGTGTTCAGTGTTGAGAAGTTCTTGTAACAAACTACTGTACTCCCCTACTACTGATGGTAATTTGTTGGTACTGTGAGTAAAAACTATCTATATTACTATTATTAGAGGACAAGGATGCCAGGAGAGTGCAGGAAAGTACACAGAAACTGCACTTGTGGAGGGAATTGATAGTATGGGTGAAGGAAACCGATAGAACAAGGTCAAAACAGACTGAAATCATTGGAGAGATTGGACAGTTTTTAATATTAAGCTAATTAGAATGATAGGCACAGGGTCATAGATGAGAAAGGTGAATGAAAAGTGGAAGTGAGCTATGATAGATTTGGAATTACTGTAATCAACTTTTAACTGCCTACCATTGGACCTTGCATGCATGTGCAACTTGGGATGTGTGTCCATGCAGCAAATGGCAGAAACCCACAACATTTTCCCAGCATTTATTCTGCCCTAATGCGTGGAAAATAGGAAACTCCTTCATGTCATGCTGTAGCAGGTGCTAAAAATATTTATCAAATTATTCCAGATGGCCATCTTACAGAGAATGATATACAGATCACCTTGATTTTGCTCACAGTGAAAACCAAAAACTGTTATTAAAGATGACCTGGTTTATAAATTTACAAGATCAAAAGGAAATTTAACATTGTTTCTTATTGTTCTTCTGTGTATTTATTTAGTTATTTGGTTATTTAGTTTTAGTAGTATTTCTAGTTAGAGATATTATTACCTTGAAACAACAAGACTAGTTCTGGGGGTGTAGAAAATTTCGCCAAATATTACCTTGAAACAACAAGACTAGTTCTGGGGGTGTAGAAAATTTCGCCAAATTTATCTAAAAATTGCAGAAACCCGTCATCATTTTCAAGAAAATACCAATCATTATATTAAATTCTTTCACCAAATTCAAATAAAATTTGCCAGTTGTGTTTAAAATTCACAATTAGCAAATTTGGCGAGTGCCAGAGCTAGCCTTGAAGAAATAGTGATAGATAATCCAACTGATTGATATCAGATCTTTCAGATAAATGTAAAGAAAAGAAGAGAATGCTTTTATAAGATACTTAGAGATTCCTTCATAATATGTAAAAAATAATGAAATTAACCTTTTCATGCTTTTACCATTTCCTAGAGTAATAGGACCACACGTGATAATCTCTTGTTGTATTCGGTATTTGTACACCAAAACAACATAGTTAAATAATAACAAATTATTTTTTATTTTTAAAACAACAAAAAATGTCTTCAAAACAGGTTTGAAAATAAAAATCAGCAACTGGAAATAAAATAATAAGTAACATTGAACAATATAAGATTCCTTTGATGATTATAACCAGTGTAAAAGTAGTTCCGTAACAAGCTGTATTTGTGGTCAGTGACTGAAAATATAGAAATTTATCTTGTCATATCTTAATACATATAGTGATTCAGAATAAATCTGTGTATTCAGGAATTAAAAACTAATACATGTATTTGCTTTGCTATCTTTAAAACTGAACTTGACATGGAATAAACAGTTTCTGTTTAATGTGTCAGCACTGTAAGAACCAACAGTAGATGTGACTGTATATTCATATATATGCATTTAAATGTATGTATTTATATATAGTCGAGCATTATATCCATAACCTACATGCCCATGTTTGTGTGTAATCATTTATCTTTTTTAAAGTCTGTCAAAGCCTTTCATATATCAAGTAGTTATTTCTATCCAGTCATTGCTCAACACTTAGACCCAACCCTTCGAAAATATATGCCTGACTGTTGTGAGATCTATGAAAGGTATGTCAAGTAATGGTATATGTAAATGCTTGTGGTGTTGGTGCCCAGCATTTAATAACGCTCCTGACAGATAGGCAAAGACCTAACACTCAGTCTTGTGGTGCAAGTCCAGACCTATCTGTCCATGCTGCCTGTGTAAGTGTGTGTGTGTTGGGTACAGATGGTTGGCAGTCACTGTGCCTAGTAAGCGACTTAGCATGGCACTGCCCTGCGCTCCGTGACTTATTTTTAGGAAAATCGGACCATTACCGGTACTTAATTGTGAAAAACTGACTTACTGTTTTTTATTTCACAGATCATACCTGTACGTGGGTATGGGATACCATTGGGAAATCCAGAACAGAGGTAGGTAACGTTTTTATTATAGGGTGACTTGTTGTTCTTTAAAATAAGATTTAAATGCTCTTTACATTCATAAATTATAAACATAGAGGGCCAAATTTATGAAGCCTGTTTTTCTTAAGCATTGCAGAGCTTTAGATTGCATCAGAGTCGAGGCGATAAACATTGTGCCCAAATTAACTACAAACCAGCCTAAACCTAAAAACCACTTATATGTTAAAGTTAATTAGATAATTAAAATAACTTAAAATGCATTTCTGGATATTGACAACTCTACAACTAAATTAGCAACATCCCTGCACTCAGAAAAGACAAAAAATACCCGTTGTGCCAAAATTAGTGACATTTAAAGCCCTGCATTGTTTAAACATTGTGAAATATTTATACATTTAATTACGTATATGTAAGTTGAAAACAGTCTTTGTAAATTCCTGGGCTCGACCTTAGTGGTAGCCCCGGAGTGTTTTGGCTACCAATTTCTCACTCGGACTACCAGATGTATAATAACCCTGGTAGTCCACCGGGCTACCAAATGTTTTGGCATGTCCAATTAACAAGACGTTTAAGTCATCAGTGTCTAAAATTCCACTCTTCCACCTGCTGGCATGAGTCACTGTAATTGTTAATTGTTCCCCTAGTATGACCCACAGGTGGTGCAGTACGATTTAGTGAAATAATGGGAGTATATTTGCCTGTTTGTTTTTTTTAATTGTTTAAAAAATTTTTTAGCATAGTGGACCAAAACAATCCAGTGGCCAGATATACCTGGTTCATATTGGTCATGGAATTTTTATTTGGGTCATGGGTTAACTATTCGTAGTCATTTATGATGAACAACAACACAGCCCGTTGTTTTCATGCCTACTTATATCAAACGCTTTGTATAATCAAGACTATTTGCTGCCAGCTGAAGTTTACAAAATTAATATCTATTACTATGTTAAATAAATGTATAAATTGACAAATATTTTAAATGTTAAAAATATTAATCCTTCTTACAAATTAATTTTAATGAAATCTCTTTTATTGTTTACCTCGCTCAAAATAACATCTGACCTTGTCACGTGATAACACAAACACACATGGCTATCCCCTGCCTGAGATAATTGGCTTATGGCATTGACAAGTTTATTGTCATCAATAAAAAGCCGCTATTGTCTTGAAATAAAGGCAAGTTTTGTTAAGATTCTTCAAAATTACACCTGTTGAACATAGTTGCAGCAATTTTAAGTTTTAAAATATGCAATATCTATCTGAAGATCGTACGATTAGCAAACAGTTCTACTTGTGAAAACCGTATGAAGTTTTTCAATAATATTTTGTAAGCCTTAATTATGAGATTAGGCAAAAAAACACCAAAAAACACCAATTATTAACAATAATAATAAATACTATAGTGTATTTCTGGAATCGTACCAACCAAGTTCCTGCAGGTAGAATAGGTCGGTTGTTTGGTGGTGGTTGTGGTTAGATTTTTTTTCATGCCATATTTACTCCAGTAGTTTCAAATGAGGGTAGGTAGGTATTATTCTTATTATTTAGGCCTAATCTTGTAATGAAAGCTTACACAATATTATAATGCCACATATGAGACACTTCATTCTGTCACATATTAATGTCATAGTTTTGAGTATTTCTCGCAGATTCTGTTCAGTGATTTAAAGTAAAAACCTTACTGTTCATTAAGAGTTATCATGCAGTTTTAATAAGTGTATATTTCACGGTACAATGTTCATTATTTACAAAAACCCACCCTAAAATGTTTAAATAAAAATAATATTAAAAAAAATATATTTTTCTTTTCTTGTAAAATTGTGGGGCTACCAGTTTTTACTAAGGGCTACTAGATTTTATAACCTGGTAGCCCGCTGAAAAAACGTAAGGTCAAGGCCCAAATTCAGTATAATTTCATTTTAAAAACGTTCATGAATCCCTCTTTTTTTTTTATCAAGTTGTTAGCTAATTAAGATTCATTACATGTACTTTGATTTTTGAAAAACGAATTCTAAATCATACATTTTCTGGAAGACTATTGCTGAAGCTACAGTTATATCATAGTTGAATGATTGCCAACATAGATGTTTTAAAAATTAGATGGCAGTATGCAATATGCATATTTTGCCAGAAAACATTGCTGTGGTGTTTATAATAAAGAAATATAACAATGTATTGATCAGGGCCCTTGCTTATAAGACTTTTAAACTTCAGACTCTTTCTCTAATGACATAACAATACTAACACATATATATATATTGTATGGCATTGTCTCAGACTCTATTAGAGTTTCGGGGGCAAGATATAGCCCAGTGGTAAAGCATTTGCTTGATGCATGGTTGGTCTAAGATTGATCCCTGTCGGTGGACCCAATGGGCTATTTCTCGTTCCAGCCAATGCTCCACAACTGATGTAACAAAGGCCATGGTATGTACTATCCTGCCTGGTATATTTGACATATTTATTTATTTTAAAGAAGGACCCTCCTCCTCAGTGTGAACATAGTCAGTGTACACTGACTGTGTGACACATTTTGGTGGTGTGTAATCATCTCAAGCCAACAAGAAATGATATACATGTGTAAATACTGTAGTTGTTGTATAACATACATGTACTAAACACAAATTCAGATTAAAACAGACTTTTGTTTGGATATGTTTGAGAGGAGTTTGTAAAAGATTGTCTTTACCTCGGTTAACCTTTTTAGTGTTGTACCTCTGAACTAACAACCTCCCCAGTCACTTGAGTTTCATCTATAATGTTTTATTTTAATTTAATTTTCCTTTTAATTTTAGTTTTTTTTTTAAACATAAAGTAAAACATATATTTTTGGAATATATCTTCACCTACAGAAGGGTAGGTATAACATAGTGTTTTTTCAACTTTTGATTAGTGCTCAGCAGTTGGTGATCAGTTGAAATTTGAGTAGCATCCACTATTTAATGTTTTAAAATTGTGTAGAAATCTCTGAAATCTGAGTAGCAAATTGTGACACATACTGAACAAAATGTTTCCTGTGTAACAGAACCACTGTTAAATTAATAAATCAATATGTAGAAACTCGTTCCAGCCAATGCTCCACAACTGGTGTAACAAAGGCCATGGTATGTACTATCCTGCCAGACATATTTGACATATTTATTTTAAAGAAGGACCCTCCTCCTCCTTGTGAACATAGTCAGTGTACACTGACTGTGTG
Organism: Dracogyra subfuscus; assembly: GCA_016106625.1. Taxonomy (NCBI): domain Eukaryota; kingdom Metazoa; phylum Mollusca; class Gastropoda; order Neomphalida; family Peltospiridae; genus Dracogyra; species Dracogyra subfuscus. The sequence continues at coordinate 34,869 of JAECMU010110776.1, forward strand.
ACACATTTTGCTGGTGTGTAATTATCTCAAGCCAACAAGAATTGATATACATGTGAATTTGGCAACAGAAATGGTTTGGAATCTTTTTAAATTCCACCCAGAATTGATTTTAAAGTTTTTAAAGCACAGATTTTTATACTGAGTTTTAAAATATACTTAACTTGATTTATGTGTATTGTATTATACTTTCCCCTGCAGGTCCTTACACCGGCTTTACATAATTATATAAATAATATTTTCATATACTTAACATTTGTGACAACCAGTAGCTGATACATGTGTATTTTTGTGCTGGGATGTCATTAAACATTCATTCATTCATTCATTCATTCATTCATTCATTCATTCATTCATTCATTCACTTTTACAAACATTACATTTTGGACACGGTAACTCATGATATGTTTTGACTTGCCCGACGTTGTTTTAACTTGCCTGGGGCAACCAGGATACTGTAAAATGCACACCCTGCCTGTAGTGGAATGTATTTTTTTCATACCATGGAATTACCTACAAGTTATTTATTTCTGAGCAGATTGTTTTGTATATTGCACACAAAACTAGTATTTAAATTTTTTGTTATTTCCAAAACAAATTTACTTTTCTTCTTACATCATACCAAATTGGAATTATTTACAAAAAACATATTTGTAGTAGGATGGGGCGGACTATAAGTGGATTATGGTATTTGGTTTTCGATTGGTAACAAATAGCAGTTGTTTAAAGTGTATTGAGATGCCATTAAACAACTGCCTTTTCATTCGGGGCTTGATTTAGCACAGTTGGTAAAACGCTCGCCCGAGGTGGTCACGTTGTAGATTGAACTATTTCAGTGGACCCATTCCTTGATTATTTTGCTTTCCCATCTCAACCAGTGCAGCATGACTGGTATATCAAAGGTAGTGGAATGTGCTGTCCTGTCTGGTAACATGTATCAAAAAGATATCTTGATGCTAATGGAAAAATGTAGCAGCCAGGTTTCCTTTAGATAAGATTATGAGTAAAAAAATTACCATATGTTTCACATCCAATAGCTATTAACTCAATATGCTATAGTTGTGTTGTTAAACAAAACAAACTTTAAGTTTTAACTTTAACCTTTTTAGCGGGCAGCCTGGCCCAGTGGTACAGTGCCCGCCTGATGCGCGTTCGGTCTAGGATCGATCCCCGTCAGCTGACCACTGGGGTTTTTTCTCGACATAACCATATGTCCGACGCCGATATAACCGTAATTTAATGTGTTGAGTGCGTCGTTAAATAAACCAAAAAAAATTAAAAAAATTAACCTTTTTATTCATTAATTCATTTGTTCATTTATGGCTTAAAATTAATTTTGTGAAGAAGGAAGAAAACTTGGCTTGCAATTGAGAATCATTTTTAGAAAGTTGCCTGGAAATGACACGTTACATGTGGGTGCTAATGTATCTTGGTTATAATGTGTACAATGCATTGTGTATGCCAGTTACGTAAGATGCATTTACTAGACATAATATGGCATGTCCACTCAACACTTCTCTGTGACCATTCTCTGTATACAGTAGGCTTTCACAGGTCAGTGCAGATAAATTAAGCCAACTTAATTCTATAATTATCCTTTTAATCACAATGAGTAAATGAACGCAAAGTAGGCATGAATACAGGCCTGACATACCACATTTTTAACGGTGAGCTTAAAGATTTTGGAGCAGGGTTTTTTTTGTGTGTATATTTAAAACCACCTTCACTCTCCAGCACTTAACAGGTAAATACTGTAGTTGTATAACATAATGTACTAACCACAAATTCAGATTAAAACAGACTTTTGTTTGGAAATGTTTGAGTGGAGTTTGTAAAAGATTGTCTTCACCTCGGTTAACCTTTTTAGTGGTGTACCTCTGAACTAACAACCTTCCAGTCACTTGAGTTTCATCTATAATGTTTTGTTTTAATTTAATTTTCCTTTTAATTTGTGTTTTTTTTAAACATAAAGTAAAAAATATATTTTTGGAATATATCTTCACCTACAGCAGGGTAGGTATAACATAGTATTTTTTCAACTTTTGATTAGTGGCAGTTGGTGATCAGTTGAAATTTGAGTAGCATCCACTATTTAATGTTTTAAAATTGTGTAGCAGTCTCTGAAATTTGAGTAGCAAATTATGACACATACTGAAGAAAATGTTCCCTGTTAAATTAATAAATCAATATGTAGAAACTCATTGTCAAAGAAAAAACAAAAATGCTTTAAATAATGACACAGTAGAGGCCTTGTGAATTATTATATGCATGTGGGCTAATAACAGCCCACCTAAATCATCTTTTAAGGGTCCAGGCAAGCCGTTTTCAACTGACAGAGAATAATTAATTTTGGGTGGGCCTCGTTAAAAGTTTGTCGTCTCAATATTTTGTTTTAAATCTATTAATTTCCCATTTTATATGATCTTATTCTACATGTTATAATTACACTTGTACAATATTCACTTAGTTATTCTTCTGAATAAAATGAGTTTAGGATGGATCATCAACATTATGTTGGGCTAGACGGGCTGTTTGTAGACCTCCTGCTAAGCACTTTATGTGGGCTGTGGTGGGCATGGGCAATTATTATTACCCACCTTAAAAATATATTTTAATTTATGGCTATATGGTGTTGGATAAGCTAATTATTGCTGTTAAAAGCCTAATTTTGGGGGTTTACAGTTATTTTCTTTACTGATACCACTAGATTTATTTATCTGTCCCTAATAGTTTTCTTGATGTTTAAAAAAATTATATAGCTTTACCATATACTACTATAGATCAAGTCTGACTTTCATGGAGATTTACTAATTTCTGACAGAGTTATAGCCCTTGATCTAGATATGAAAATTTCTTTCTCAGACTTTGTAAGTTTATTTTACAGTGCCTGAAGACATTAAATGAAAATTTGTATATAGCTTTATCATGTAGTGTTACAGATCAAGTTTAACTTTCATTGCGATTTACCAATTTTTCACAGTTATGGCCCTTGAATTTAAGAGATACAAACATTTGTCGGACTCGGTTGGGGACATGTATTGCTTTAGCAATATTCTCAGAATACTTGTTAATCATCAGTTATTGGATGTCAACCATTTGGTAATTTGTACATATAGTCTTGGAGAGGAAAGCTGTTACATTTTGGTATTAGTAATTAATAAGGAATCTTTTTTATGTAGGCTACCATCCCACAGACAGGATAGCACAGACATTGTACCACAGCCATTACTATATCAGTTGTGGTGCACTAGCTAGAACAAGATAGCCCAATGGGGATCGATCCTAGACTGACCGCTGTACCACTGGAAAACTTTCATTTTTTAAATTTGTGTTTATAAATATGTTCTGAAAGTTACTGTTTACAATCATTGAAAGCATGCTTAAACTTGCCATAGAGGAGCAGTTTTACCTTTGGCAAAACCATTTGAAATTGCCATGGGTAACACATTTGTAAGTTGTAAGTTCAAGCTGTGTGTCTAATGACTAGTATTTGGTTTTATATTCTTACACCTCAACTCGTTTTGGACGAATGAATTGTCGTAATATGATGATATCCATTCAGTTGTCAGTTAATTGATATGACAGGCACTGGTTTTTCTATCCTGGACTCATGCCAAACCCAACTCTAATCCTAAACTGGACCCTAGCACATATATGTAGAACAATAACTTTTTAACATTTTTTTTTAGATTTGATAATTTTTTTAAAGTGATATATTTAGCTTCGTTCAAAATATTTTATTATCTTCTTGAAACATAATACAGTCATGGTCTTTAAATAAATGACGTGCAGTTGTATTTTTTGTAACACTATTTCTATAATCAAGATAAGTATGCATTCATCTATACCATTACCTGTAAACATTTAGTAATGGTGAATACCTGTTTGGTTACTTTTTACAGGTCTGTATATCCAGCAGGGTCCATTGGGCTATTTCTAATTTCAGCCAGTACACCACGACTGGTATATTAAAGGTTGTGGTATGTGCTATCCTTTCTGAGGGATGGTGCCTACAAAAGATCCTTTTCTTCTAATGGAAAAATGTAGCAAGTTTCCATTCTAAGACTATATGTTAAAATTAACAAATTATGTTTGACATCCAATAACCGATTATTAAAAAACAATATGCTCTAGTGGTATTGTTAAACAAAACAAACTGTATATCCAGCAAGGAACAATATTTAAAAAGAGTAGGTAACTGAAAGTTTGTTTCACATAATATTTAACTGTATTTGTTTTCATGAGCTGAAATACTTGAATATCCTTTTGTTAATGTAGGTGTACCATGTTATTAGTGTGGGTGTACCATGTTATTAGTATGGGTGTACCATGTTATTAATGTGGGTGTATCATGTTATTAATGTGGGTGTACCATGTTATTAGTGTGGGTGTACCATGTTATTAGTGTGGGTGTACCATGTTATTATTATGGGTATATCGTGTATATGGGTGTACCTTATTACTAGTGTGGGTGTACCTTGTTACTAGTGTGGGTGTACTACATGTATGATATTAGTGTGTGTATACTATTGTCTGTGGTTTGGCAGTTTATGACCTTACCTTGAAATCCTCTCCAGTCAGTGAGAGCCACTTGTATTTACATTACCTGTTTACTTACATGTTTGCATTTCTTGACAGGTCAACAACGTTGTTAAAAAAAAAAAGACAATGGTGTGACCATTTTTGCAGCTACATTTACAGTGTATGATACTGGAAAGTACAAAGAAACCCTAAAGACTGGATCCTTAGTATTCATGGAATTCTCTTAAAGCCAGATGTTTTCCACCCCTCTTTAAATACTAGTACAGGACACAACCTCTCTAAACCAGATAAAACTGGACTTTTTACATAGTCTTGTGGATGTTCGGTTCAGAGGAGTTTCACTGTACATGATTCCGTTGAAGAATAGCATGAGGCTACTTGATAAACATATTCCACAATAGAGCATGTGCTACTTGATATATATATATATATATATATATATAT
>JAECMU010110839.1:9044-22685 GCA_016106625.1 Dracogyra subfuscus
AGTAGCACCCCATGTTTCCCAAATGACGTTTGCGATCAATAACCTGTTTACCATAACAGTATTACATGTACGCAACACGTGTTCAGTGGATGTAGACATGTGAAAAAAGATTGAACAAACAACAACTCATTTGTTCACAGGTCAATCACAACATCATGAGTGACTTAGCTTGTCAAGAGTTCAGTTAATTTGATGTTCCCACAACACTAGCACGTACACAGGCAAATATAGCTGTTGTTGATATTGTTCGCAGTGACGATTGGGTGTTTGATATAGTACTCGGTATATTCCGTAACAAACAAAAACGTTCCAACACAATGTAACTTTGGAATACCTTAGGCTCATAAACAAAATCTTTCTTTGAAACATAGCGTAGCGGAATGTGACATGTTGTTCAGACTGTAATTAAATGGAAAGAAAAGATGGCCATGGCCAAGGTGTTCCGACGAATAAATTTATGTGGCTGAGGTTTTCCAAATACGTAATCAAAACTGGCCAAGGCTTTCCGCATAATTTTAGACTGTTCGATCAACTGGAAAGCAGTCGCTATTACGTCCTATATGGGTATGGTTGCGCAGTTACCAATAAGAAACCAGTTAAAAACAATACATAAAACACAACTTTTCAATCTCTTACAAACATTAGGCCTAGTTATTTGTATTTTGATGCATAATGAGGACTAAAAATTTGGCCTGTTTCACAAGAATCCATGTGTATTCCCATGGAAGCAGTCCACGGTAATCTGCCGATTGTAAACATTTTCCGAGAAGAATTTTATCAACAGTGTTAGTTAGTATACAGAATTCCGTGTCATACTGTAACTGTATATTGATTTAAAAAAAAAAAATTAATCTTACCATTAAGGCCTACTGGAAATAATAACCTATTTGTCAGCAACAGTTTATCCTATTTTAAAGTAACAGTTTACTAGCATTTTTGTTTGTTTTAGTTATTGTGTCTTACCAGCCTCAAGTTTAGCCAGCAAACGTTTCGCTAACTTTCGCAGACTATTTGATTGGTTCCCAATATGGCCATTTGGTTTACCGAACACAGCCCATTACTTTTTTAAGATTGCTTATTCGTAAAGATACTTTATGCTGAAGTATTTTGCGCATTGGTTTAATATTTGTATGGATATTACTGAAGCACATTTCCACAACCAACAAAAAGATGTATCTATTGTTATTATGTAAGAAATGAAGAAACATGTTCATTTCGGTTATCTTCGTTGGAAATTTGGTTCATAAAAAAGGGCCAACCACCACTTGGCTCCAGGCCAGACTAGTCTCGATAAACCACTATGTTTTATACATGCACGGATTTGAATGTATGCTACGCTTTTGAAGCTTGATAACCAGATTTTTTTATTTATTTTTTTAAATTCGGTAACATTTTACTCACTGATTATTAAATTTAATAAATGTTTGGAAATATTTCACGCAAATCCAAATAGATTCGGATATTTTATGCTTGCGCAAATCCTGGCACAAATTTCTGGCCCCGATAATACCATATGCAGAAACTTTCAATCCCCAAGGCGGACAGCACATGATTAGGTTTTGACTTGATGAAAACCTATTTTGACTTAATATAAAATTACTCTAATTACCTCAATATCTTGTTTGTTAATCACCTTGGTATCTTGTTAGTTACTTACCTCAGCTAGTACATGGTCAGTTAATTACCATGGTATCTTGTTAGTTAATTACCTCGGTATCTTCAACAATATTTAAAGGTCCATGTACCGGACAGTCACCATCATACTCTTTCCCACAATCTTCACAATCTAAGTGGGGGAAAAGTAAAAAAACATAAATCTTAAAATACAAAACCAAATTGTACCCTATACCAGCTACAAATTAAAATGTTTTTGGGTGGGTGGGGTAAGAGTTTTATTTTTATGTGCTGTTTGTAAAAACATTTGTCAAATAAATAAAACAGCAACATTCACACTTAGTGAAGAATGTCTACTTGTGGAGTATATATATTTTTTAATAATTTGTCCTACTACAAATGTCAATAGCTCTTTATTAGCTGGAGACCCATTTTATAAGTACATGTATGTAGTTTCATTTGTTTCATTCTATTTATCTGCCAAGTTATTGCTCATCTTTGCAGAGGTCCACATGCAGACTGCATGAAATTAATCATAATCATAGTAAACAGACAAAATGTACATGCATGTTCACATCACCATGCAGCCTAACATTGGCACAGGGCTTTAGATCCTTCCTGCGCTCTGAAAAGTCCCCGAGCTGTTGTGCCCAAATTAGTGAGATCTATAAAGCCCTGGTTGGCACCTAGTGTCAGGATTAACTCTATGATAGAGTATTTTTCTGAGGTGCTCTGGATCCCAGGATCATATACTGTCACTCTCACTTCCCATCATTCTCGTGAATCTACTAATGTATATAGTTCAAGGAGAGTAATTTTTAATCTTACCTTTGTATGCAAATTTATACAGTATCAGTATGGTAATATCTTAAATGGCATCAGACCCCTGATCCTATTGGAGGCCGGACTCTGGATAGACGTGTTTGAAACCCTAATGGTATATGGACACAAAGAAAGAAATGTTTTCTTTAATGATGCACTCAACACATTTTAATTACGGTTATTTGGCATCAAACCTATGGTTAAGGACCACACAGATATTGAGAGAGGAAACCCGCTGTTGCCACTTCTTTCCAATTAGCAGCATGGAATCTTTTATATGCCTTTGTGGTGCACTGGCTGCGACGAGAAATATAGCCCAATGGGCCCACCAACGGAGATCGACACAGACTGACCTAGCATCGAGCAAGCACTGTACCACTGAGCTACTTCTCGCCCCCGGTATGTGGACACGTTAAACCTGTTATTAAGCTAAGTTAAGCTAAATGGTTCCCCATAATCCAAGGGGATTGTTTTTCTGTCGAGACCTTTTCTAGGTCAATTACCATGACAACAGTACTCACATAAGAAGCGGTCGTCATCTGGAACCTCAACATTCATGTAGTTTGTAAGACTTCTTGGCCTCATTGGATAGCGATGTCCGCATTTTTCATTCTTACTTTTAGTACTTTTTGGTGATTTCTTAAAAAAAGAAAAAACGAGATAACAGGTTAATGAAAGCGAATCGCCTTGTCATAAATTCGAGTGTTTATTTACATTGTGCATACAGATTTCATTATGTACAGCCCAAACATGAAAAATGCGATATTTTCTGGTGTGAAGAGAAAAAAAAAGTATGTATTTTTAAATACACAGAGCTGCCAAACCCTAGCCACAAGTGAGAGTAGCTTTCATGACAAGCTGAGCGTAGCAAAATATATTTGAGCGTAGCATGGCCATATGTCATAAACAACAGCAAAAGAAAATACCAACTAACTGCATGGGTCATGCTATTTTTAGCGTAGATAATGCTTGTCGTCGGTTATGGGATACGAACATACCCGAAATGTAATGAATGTTGTCAAATAAGTCGGGCGATTTGTACAGGATTACGAAAAAAAACAGAATTTTTTTTTAAACAGCATCGAAATGCAATAAACCCAAAATTATTGTGCGATGTGATTAATACAAAATTTGAATGCTTATATTCTTAATTAAAGTTAAAAATTAAAATTACTCTATTCCAAACTGGTATACGTTCACATGCAAATTTCTGTGTTCATTGCATGCAAGCGTAGCATAACGGAAAACCAGTTCTTTGGAAGTTTTATAGTACGCAACAATGGGGTCGGCCTACGGTAAACTACACGTCCGTTATTGAATACATCTTACTGTAATTGTTTTACAATAGGTCTTAAAACGTAAATTATAATTTTATGTTTTGGAATTTTAAAAAGGCTGCAGAAATGAGGAATTCAGGTTTTTTTGTGGAATTTCCAGAAATCGCTCGATCTTTTTCAACTGAGCGTAGCGATTTGGGCATGAGCGTAGCAAACATCAACTGAGAATATGAACAGTAGTATACACCTCAGCCTTAGCATCCAGGTTTTGGTTTTGTCTTGGGTTACTTTCAGGCTCTGGCCTGTAAATTGGTCGACCAGTCTGGTCTGGCAACATCGGTTTCTCCGCCCTCCGACTCGCTATCTCTTTTTCTTTTCAGTATCACTGTAATCGTAAGTAAATGTGTGTCTTTCTTCATTTACTAATGGCTCAAATTGATACGGTAAAATGTTTTGCGAATGAACACGCATTGCTTTGGTAAGCTGTGCAAGTCTTAGATTCTTTATGAGTGGTACGGACTAATGCTTTGAAGTGTAAGGCTTCAGATCAAGCGACTCGTCTTCATGTATTTATAAAACATTTAAGTGAATATATATGAGTAAAAATTATAAACTTGTACCCACTCAACATGGTTTTTGTCAAAAATTAATCCAGTAGTCTAAAGGTTAAAGATTGTTAATTTCTGCTAAGTGTTCGTATCTGGGTTTTTACGGAGATATCAGGCTGTCTACTCGGTTCCCATCAGTTTTTGGGAGGAATTTTAGGAACTTTTTAAATTCATTTTTAGGAATTGTAGGAATTTTTCCATAAATTTTTAGGAGGAATTTTAGGAATTTTTTTTCATTTTTTTGGAATTATTGAAGGCACTTATCTTTATCGATACTATACCAATCATCGTGGGAAGGGTTGACTGATGTGCATTCAAGAAGTTCACATGCACTGTATACCTGTTATCCAACTGACAACCATACCAAACATTTACCTAAAAAAAAAAAAAAAAAGGTAAAAACACTTTATTGATAACAATAATTACAGTTTGGTGACCAGGTTTCTGAGATACCAACTTAGGACATCTGCTCTGGGACGCTTTTTTTGCCATCCAGAGTGTCCGTATCTCTCAGACAAAGGGTCAACATACATTAACATTCAACAAACAAAACGGTTTCATATGCTTATTATCCAGGGAATGTCTCTCTGCCTCCCACTTGGGCAAGACTTTCCCTTGTTTTGGTCATCTAGTTTAGAGCTACATTCAACAGTTCTTGAAGAACTGGCATTTTTGCTTCACAGCACTAGCCAACCTCCCATTGGTTTCTTGAAAGAGTTTTTTGGCTGTCTGCAGTTCCTCTTGGAGTTCTTTGTGACATTTCTGGAGAGACGTTTATCTTCCTGCTGCTTCCTCTTTCTTGTTTCAAAATCTTTCACCTGTGCTTCTGTCATGGCTCTTTCCTCGTCTACCTTCAGTTTATCTTCAATGACCTGGAGTATGGCCTTTGATACATCAGTGCCTTTAGCATGTCTAAACATTACTGACTTAACAAAGTGGGTGACTACTTCACCTTTGCAATTATTCCAAAAGCGAACGAAGATGTCACAATGCTTCTTGTCTTGCACATTCCCCGTCTCATCGAATTGAATGACATATGGATTTGTCTCAGATAACATCAACTTTGACAATTCTCTTTGAAAATATGGCCTTAGCCCATCTTATATGACATATGAGAGTTTGCTTCTGCTCATTGTAAAATCTGTGGCCACTGGGCAGGGAAACATGAAATTGAACAATGCCGGCAGGTCATCACAACTCCGATAGGAATAATTGTTCTTGGCACATTTCATTGCCCATGCGGCTTCAGCAATAGTAACCATATCATTGTGACTCCCGTGACCTCTGCAAGGGGACCAAAATGCTGCTGGGCATGACTGAATTTGGCAGTGGCTCTCTCTCGATGATTTTTTCCAGCTGCATGCGCAAGTATCTGCCCCAGCCCTGAATTATCACACTGAACTATGGATGTACATACAGGGATTTATCCAGGCTTTATGCGGTACCGAACATCGGCCCCTTGCTAAAAGCAAATGGCACTGAAAATTCCCAATTTCTCGACTATAAATTCCCAAATATTTCTCGTGTAATCACCAAAACAACCACTGACAGTTCTGTTACCCCATGCGATAGTATATAAAATAGCATCAACACAAATTGTGACGTAATCTGTACAAATACCACATTTTCGCAGGTTCTTGCGCATGACACCTAGGTTCGACTGACACGCTTTCACCCTATTACGACAATAGGGTAAATCGGGCAGTGGTTAGCCTACTGTTGAACTTTGGACGAGTACACAACCGCAGGGGTGATATTTCCACAAAGTACTCATATCCACCATTTTGTTTGGAGTGTGTGTGCATGACCGTCATTTGAACACGTTTTGAGACTTAACTTTAAACCGCGAAATCTGGGCTCGCGCTGCCATTCGCCAAAGTCGCAATGGCGAAAACATAACAAAAAATGGCGAAATAATTTCCGATTTGGCGAAAAAATTGGCAAACGTTTTTTTTCGATGTTGATTTTTAGACCCAAACATGCTAACCAGTTTTGCTCAGTTGATCCGCCTCACGTTGTGAATAAGCGTTATTTGCATGTCCACATGGCCAGTCTATTATTCGAAAGCTGCTTGTCGTAAACTTAGAAAATGTGATTAAATAAAATGAAATACTATTTAAGCCATGTTGTATTGTTAATACTAAATGTTTGATTACTATCGACTACAAGTTTTACTTTTTATTAGTCATTTTGGTGGAGGGTTTTCATACCGGTTGATGTTATAAATCTAGGTCACATTGTTGAGTTCATTTCCACAAAGTGGGTGCATTGTTGAGGAATACATATGATATTGTTTCTCACTTATGAAAATGCAATCATTATTAGCTAAAACTTTCTACGTTTACAGTTTATATCTCAAACATATTAAATGGCGTAAGTATAATTCATTTGTGCTGTATCTACTGATATAATACTAACGCTGACAAGATACATCCCTCCACTCCTTGCACAAAAAAACAACAACCTCGAACCGGAGTGAAACTGAAAAGGGTTTTTCCCTCACTTATAGCAATAAACATAAAGACGTTTCCGTTGTCTTTACGTTGGGTGACTGACTATAACCTTGAGTTGGACGCCGTACTAATTATGAATAGTATTCATTATAAATCATACCGGGAAGTTACAAAACGAGGTCATGGCGTAGGGTATGACCAATAGTTGCGCACTTTTAATTATTATTAAGTTAATTTTTATCGGCTTATATCAGTAATAAGCATAATTTGTAACAGATGCTTGTTTTCAATAATTAACAGAAAAATGTCCAATGACAACAGGTAAATTCTGTTATAATGTTTTGTTTATCTAGAAATAAGTGTTAAAAACAAACTAATATAATTATGAAGTTTATATAATAGTACAAATACATAAATTCAGTAGTTGAAAAAAACCTTCCCAATTATGATTAAAATCGCGCTAATTTTCCCAATCCCATAAGCCATGGGACCCTGGCGAAAAATCCTGGATAAATCCCTGACATATGGTGCACTTTGCTTGAAATGCACATTTTGTGTCCTCTTGCAACCAGCGGGCAATAAGATGGCCATTTTTGTCCTTCTTTTCAAGCCAGGACCTTTGGAACTTGGTGCGACAACTTGGCATGATGCTCAGATGACTAGTACATTAAAACTGAAAGAAGATGGATGTTAAGAACCTGTCTATTTCCAGCATCAACATTTCTGATATAGACACAATGTCATATAATAAAACTCCCTACAGAAAGGGTAAGGCAAAGAAATGGACTGGAAGTGCTACAAATCTAGTACAGAATGATTCATTCTGTAAAATGAGCACTAGGTCGTCCCTCAGCTAACTTCATTGGGACAAAGTTGTTTACTGTGGATGTAAATACTCACCAGACACAAAGATGATGATGATGATGAATTCATCTTTGGATTTTGCCATCATGATGGACATGGTAGGTGAGGTCAGTCATTGACAGGTACCAGTAGACCGTGCATGTAGACATCATGAACGACACATCGGTACTGGCCCTCGTGCACGACCACCATTAGCAAAAAGAGAAAATAAGGAATTTTTAGGAAAATCAGCCAAAAATGATGCAAAATAAGAAATTTTATGAACTCAATTCTATTTTTAGGAATTTTAGGAAAATTAGGAACAGTAGACAGCCTGGGATATTTTAAGTAATTAAAAAAAAAAAAGTATAATTGGGTGTTTTGTTAATTGTACATGGTTGGTGTCAAATATAGGTCACGTGACATGTTTCCTTTAAGTCTCACCTGCTAATTTTATCTAAATAAAATTAAATCCCATACACAAGGCCCTCTGCTCTCTTCTTTTCGGCCATTTTGCATTTATTACTTATAAAAATGTATGTTGTTAGTGCTTTTGTAATATTATTGACTTGTGGACATTTGTATATATATAATTATTGTTTTGATGTAATTAATTATTTTAGTTCTACAAACAAGTAATGAATTACAACAGATTGTGTACTTTTAATTATTTTATTCTTCTAGTACAATATGACAGGTTGATTTCTATTTTCAGGTATCTTGCCCATATGTATATAAACACAATGTTTCAATTTTTTGCCTAAGTTTAATCAATATCAAGTGATCTAAAATATTATAAAAACACAAAAAAATAACAGGCATCGAATTTTATCACGGCAACTGCCTTCGTTGCCCTCCTTACTTGCCGTTGTGCCCCAAAAATCTAACGTTATCGACGGCAAGAAAAATGCCTTTGTGCCCTACCTGGTTTGCAACCGTGCCCTTCCCAGATCTATATAACATTATGATCATTTATTGTTTCACTGACAATTTCGAATAAAAGTGTTAAAACACCCATATTTCATTTTGTTTTAAAATTTATTTACGTTACAACTCGCGTTATTCTAAAATACATGAACCAAAATTAATTTGTAGTTGATATGATGTACAGGGTTGCCACTCGTATGAGATTTCAAAATCCCCTGACTCGATCATCTTCAGTTTTCCCTGATCGAATAATTGTGCTAAGATTATGACTATTTGAATATAGTATATATTTTTATATAAAGTAAAACAACTGACTTTTTAAGTGGTTTTCAGCAAGTATTTTTGCTTGACAACGGCGGCACGTCGCGGTCATTTTCAGGGATCGATAGCTGATTGTGAAAGCTAATTTGATGATAAATTTGATTGTTTTTCTAACAACGAAAATCACCAAATATTGCAATATGAATCGTAGTTCGGGTTTAAAAAAAAAAAAAATCTGGTCAGAAAACAATTGTTATCGGGAATAATGGACATAAATACTGGACAGCTGGCCACAAATGCACGTAAGTAAACGCAACTTTTTCGATTTTTTGCCTAATTTTAACTGCCATTAGCTGATCTAAAAATAATTAAAATTAAACAAAATCCACGAAAATAATACTTACCGATATATATATGAACTTTATTTCATGTATTTATAAAACATTTACGTGAATATGTGAGTACAAATTATAAACATGTAGCCACTCAACGTGGTTTTTGTCAAAAATTAATCCAGTTAAAAAACATTCTGGTCAGAAAACAATTGTTATTGGGAATAATGGACATAAATACTGGAAAGCTGGCCACAAATGCCCGTAAGTAAACGCAACGTTTTCTAAAAACATTTACCTAATTTTAATCACCATTAGCTAATCTAAATATAATAAAAATTAAAGAAAACCGACAAAAATAATACTTACTGATTTGTATATGAACTCTATTTAAGTGAATATATGTGACTAAAAATTATAAACTTTTACCCACTCAACGTGGTTTTGTTAAAAGGTTAAGAAGCTTAGTCATTTTATTCTAAAATACATCAACCACATTCAATTCATAGTTGATGATGTGATGTACATACTATGTATCTGGTTTATCGATAAGGTTTATGTTTATCAATATGTTCGCAAGAAAACCCCTATACCTTCTTAGTCACCATACTTGGCTCTGGCTTTGATGAAGTTTTGTATGGAGTTTTGAATGCCTTGTCTGCTGAAATAAAAAGAAAAACAACTTTTAATTTAGTTTCCTAATTAATGGCACTTTAATATAGAATTGGTTATTACTGAAAATAAAGATATCACCAGCAGGGTTGAAAATTAATGTGAAAATCATGGTCACCAGCAAGGCCAGTTGAAGAAAAATGTTACTGGCCCTTCTAACTAATTTAACCCTGTAATTATCACAATGAAAATATCGCAGTCAAAATCAAAACTAGAATGTTTTTTTGTTGAATAATAGCTATGTGCTCATGGTATATAGTCCGTCTGTATCAAAAGAATGGTCTGAGTGGTGCAGTGGTTAAGCCATCGGATACCACTATAACCAAATAAGTAACCCACTGTCCTGGACCGACAGCCCAGATAGCTGAGGTATGTGCCCAGAACAGCATGCTTGAACCTTAATTGGATATAAGTTGAAATGAAATGAAATGTATACAAAAAAATCCAATGAATTGGCATTCATAATGAATAGTTAAAATCTTATATATAAAAACATGTTATTAAGTTTTAAACCATTACAATCTCAAATTTTTAAAAATAAATAATGTAATCCAGTAGAAAAAAAAAAGTTAGTTTACAAAGTATGATTAAATCATACATATTAAATACAATTTTTAATACGGGTAAAGGCAAAATGTTAAAACAGCCAAGGTATGCAGCTTCACTTGTATTATCTCTGAAATAATAGATAATAAAGTACAAAGACACTAAAGGTAGAACTGCGTGCTTTAGTGAAATACTCTGGGAGTGGCAGTCCTCTGTGGTGATGCAAGAGGGATGGAATAAACTTTAGTAATGCAAGAGGGGTGACATTCCCAGTAATCGATTTCCTCAGGATTGGCTTTTCTCCTATAGACGAGGCACTAGCTAAAGATCCATGGAATCATCCACTATTTTGCCAAATACCCATTTGAGGCTGCTTCATGCAAATATGGCCCTGATACTCTATTACAGTTTTGTCGTTCAGATTACCTTGGATGTTCCATCAACTGCCTTAAGACCTGTATCTCACTTCCACTACTGGAATGGGACATTTTACTGGAATTGCCCTCTTGGCCAAATGTTGTTGCAACAGGTATTAATTGATACACACAATCCTATTGCATTACGTTTAGTAATACCAGGAAGGGCGTTATCAATTAAAAACAATAAAATTGCAATCGTACATTTTGATGTTATGTATAATTATACAGGGTTCATACACCTTTTTCAAAATTAATTTTCATATTTTTTCCATTTTCCATACTTGTATGACCAACTTCTGAATGCATACCACACAAGTATATAGACCAACTTTAGAATGCACACCGCACAAGTGTACAGACCAACTTCTGAATACACACCACACAAGTGTACAGACCAACTTTCGAATACACACCACACAAGTGTATAGACTAACTTCTGAATCCACACCACACAAGCATATAGACTAACTTCCGAATACACACCACACAAGTGTATAGACCAACTTCTGAATCCACACCACACAAGCGTATATACTAACTTCTGAATACACACCACACAAGTGTATAGACTAACTTCCGAATACACACTTCACAAGTGTACAGACCAACTTCCGAATGCACACTTCACAAGTGTATAGACTAACTTCCGAATACACACCACACAAGTGTATAGACCAACTTCTGAATCCACACCACACAAGCGTATAGACTAACTTCTGAATACACACCACACAAGCGTATAGACTAACTTCCGAATACACACTTTACAAGTGTACAGACCAACTTCCGAATGCACACTGCACAAGTGTATACAATCAGAAACTCCCAGTTAGCTTAAACAATTTTAACTATTGCTTGTTAATGAAGATTGCGTTCGGGGACGTTACACGAGTCACTGAAATTTGCTTGTTTTTCATACTTTTACAAAAGCTTGTTCACAATTTAGTTTTTTCATGACCTGGACAATTTAAAATATAAGCAATACTTTTCAAGGATTTCTAGACTGAGTACAAATCCTAATATATATAACCATACAAAATTTTTATGTATAGGCCAATGAGTTTATTTGCCACAACAATGTTTTTTTTGCAATGCATTTGAAACCTGTGCTTAATTATGGCATATGGTGATCATATTTGGTATTTGAATACATGTTGGCATTCTGTTTCTGGATATTTATCAAAATATAAATAGGAAAAGTAGGATCACTGGACAGTCTGCCTTTAGAATGTTTATGTGATGATGGATCCAGGTTTCCACTCTTCGTCCAATGTTTATATTATTACAAACCTTTAGAATGTTTACGTGACGATCCAGGCTTCCACTCCTCGTCCAATGTTTATATCACAAACCAGCGCTCAAAGTTCTCGACCAACTGGTCGCATATGCGACTGGAATTTTCACGAGTGTGACCAAAAATTACTACCAAGTCGCACGTGTGCGACCAAACAAAATAACTAGTTTTGCTGGTTGGAAAGTGCCCACTGCATTGGCGCATACTAAGAAATTCATAGTCTTTAAGTTATAGCCATGTGACCCTACGTTTTATTAACAGAATCATTACATACCGGTAGTATTCATTGATGTTTTGCAGTTGAGAAATTTCGGACGGGCGGGGGGAGATGTTTTGTTTCCTCACTGATCGCACCGTTTTAATTGTCGGCGGGCTTGTGCTGGTCACGTGGTACAGGTGATCGGCTACTACTAATCCGCCAGATAACTGCTTGTTGTAATAAAGTCTGTATGCTTGGGAATTACTCATCAAGACAAATAAATTTAAAAAAAACCTATTAATTGAATAAACATCTTTGAAGGTGAAATTCTTGAGTAAAACATGTCACCATTAATCCCGGTAATGAGAAATAGTTATTTAGAATACAGCGTATGCCTTATGGTGTTTACACATTTTAATAATCATGGTTATTAATTTTAACGGCATGCATTCGACATGTATGACAGCAAAATGACAGCGATTCAATGTCTGGAAGATATGTAACTTGTTATTTTAGTTTTGTAAAATCTTTGAACCAAAGTAATAAAAACAAACTGGACACTGCATGTCAATTTGAATACACATGCCAGTTCAGGGCCGAAAGACATTGGCTATCCCAAGGGCTGAGTTCAGCCAGACCGAGTGAAAAGAAAACGTTCGCTATACTGGTTTGTGCGCTTCACATTAAACCAAATGGACACAACGGACACCAATTAAATAGATCGCGCATGTTAGGATGAACGTTCGTTGACTGAACTGAGGAATTCTCTCCGCATAAAATACGTCACGCTTCAAAGTCAGCTAACACTCATGTGCAAAGAGACGTTGTTGTGGACCTGAACAATACGAGTACACAGGAGTAAATCTTGATGTAAATGTCTAGAAAAACAATAGCTGTTTGCATTAATGAATACCTAACGGCAGTTTCAATTATTTCTTTTGTCTTTGTTAATTTTGTACCTATGGTCGAGAGCACGCACTGAGATCGCGATCGCGGGAAATGAACAGGCAGTATTTATACAAACTGCTTTTAAACGTACACTGAATTAGTTCACAATAATCATATTTGTTAGAAAATGCTAGATATACATTTTTTAAACTGTGAGGTGACATTTAATAAGTTAGATGGATTTTGAAAATAACGTAAAATTTTATTTTATGAACGTTTGTTGTTTGTTTGTTGTTGTTGTTTTTTCGTTGTTTTTTTTTTTAATGGAAATACTGTGTTGTCAGCATTCTTAGATTAGGTATTTTAACAAACAGACATTACAACAGGCATTTAACATGACGCTGAAATCAACAGCAACAACATGGCGCAAATTATGAAATTGTTGGGACTGGGGAATTGATGGGTTATTTAAAGAAAAAAGTCCCC
>JAECMU010110888.1:0-12720 GCA_016106625.1 Dracogyra subfuscus
TGTGTTGAGGTTTTTTTTGGGGGGGTGGGGTGGGGTTGGGAGACCCTAATTTGACCATTACTGGAACGGCACCTGCTACAACCATTAGGAAGTGATGATTAATATTTTTCAGTTGATTGGTATGTTAAAGGTACGGCCTCAGGACAGTTAATCTACTACATGGTCCAAAATAATATAAAGTTAAAAAAAACCCAGTAAGTCTTAGAGAAGAAATCCTCTACATTTTTCCATTAGTAGCAAGGGATCTTTTATATGCACCACCCCACAGACAGAATAGCACATACCATGATCTTTGATATGGGCCCAACAACGGGGATAAGTCTCAGATCTACTGTGCATCAAGTGAGGTCTTTACCACTGGGCTGTGTTTCGCACCAATGTTTTCTCAAAATCATTTGTCCCAGTGCTCCATGAGCATGTGTATGTCAAAGAACGCTGTGGTATGTGCTGTCATGTTTGTGGAACATAAAAAGTAGCTTGCTGCTGATGGAATAAATGTAGCAGGTTTCCTCTCTAAGACTATCAAAATTACCAAATATTTGACATTCAGTAGACAATGATTAATAAATCAATGTGCTCTAGGGTTTGGAGTCTGTATCTGGATTAAAAATCCCATGCCTTGACTGGGATCAGAACCCAGTACCTACCAGCCTGTAGACCGATGGCCCAACCACGACGCTACCGAGGCCGGTTCCATATTGTATTAGGTGTTAGAACAAAAATGAACACACACAGTATAACTTCCATGTTATGAGGTTTGCCTTTAATAAGTTAACAGTACTGAGACTTTTCCTTTAAAAATTATTCTTTGTTTAAAGTTTTAATATTTGATTTTTGCTTGTGTATAAATTGCTTTTAAAACTTGAGGCATAACTTTAAAGTTGCACATGATTTTATTTCCTTTGAATTATTTACCAACTCTCATCTGTTAATCCACAGCTTATTTGTGAAAACGTGAGGTATGTGCTGCCTCGTCTGCCCAGTTTGTATTGTAATAGATTGCCAGTTAATTGATGTTTGATGATTTTTCCTAACATTTCACAGTGTTTGGACTTTTATATTGATTCTTTGTTCATCCCAATGTTTGCTTTTATTAATGTTTTTAATTTGTAAATGCCAATGTTTGTTTTGGTGATTTTTATTTTATTATTATTATTTGTTTTAATGATGGTATCTTCAGTGTTCGAGATTAAAAATTTTGGGCAGTATCCCAGTTGGATACTAACATTTCACTATCTGGTATCCCACCTGAGAATTTAGTATCCCACTTAAATGAAATTCATAAATAACATCGTAGCAAACTTAGATGACACTGTTCTCTTTCTCAGTCTTACAGCAATGCCACAATTGTGGAATTCATGAAATTTGAAATCAAACAGAATCTATTTTTGAATAATACTATAATAAATTAATGTTTAATAGTAATTTATAAGTGATTCTAACATTATTAATGATAAACCTACCTGTATCAATTTTCTACACATGTGGAATCAATATCTCAAATAAAACTTGAAGGAAAAAAACATCCAACAAAAACAATAGCAACTTGGCAGTTCCGAGTCTGTCGCTACGCTGCTATTGTTCCAGAGTAGCATTAGACTGGGTATGAATTGGGGGAGATATTGTTATGACATAGCATTAGACAGGGTATGATTTGGGGAAAATATTGTTATTGTTATGACATAGCATTAGACAGGGTATGATTTGGGGAAAATATTGTTATTGTTATGACATAGCATTAGACAGGGTATGATTTGGGGAAAATATTGTTATTGTTATTGTTAAACAAAACAAAGTTTAACTTTCTTGTCACAACAATATTCACAACAATATTTCACAACCAGGTGCAAGCCGTGAATGAGGCACAATTTTCTCTTCTTTTATTTTTCCCTAATGTTAGTATATATCATAAGAACTCCTTAAATAATGGACCATAATGCAGGGACGTTGCCAGCTTTTCAGGAGAGGGTTCGAAAATAATTGTGGCTGCTAGGGGTTCCAGAATTTTTTTTTCTCTAGCAGCCAAATGTTGCATTCTAGTGTATTTTGGAAGGCAGTTTAAAGATATATGAGATACGAGAAAAAATAATTTTAGATTTTTGCCATTTTTAGTTTTTAAAAACTCATGCTCGCTCAAAAAAAAAGGGGGGCATATGACACCCCTCTACCCCCCCCCCCCACGACGCCCTTGTAATATGTAACCAGTTCTGGGAAATGAGTTGAAATGTTTTCTAACATGTTCCCTGACCTAGTTATTTGACTGTTTCACTTTGTTGTATTCCTGCTGCCGCCAGAAATGGAAGGAATTCTTCGAAATGGTAAGACTTGGTTTGAAATAAAAACCTTTAGGCAATGCTGGCCTGACGATAAGTTCAAAATCAAAACCTTTACACTGCCATAATTGTGCAACTAGATTATAAGAATAATGGTGTAAAATCTGTCTTATCCTGTAAATACAAAGTGATATTATTTTTGTCCTAAACGGAAGTATTATGTTTAAATAGGTCTAAAATAAAAAGCACAATTTGTAGGCAAATTGAATATTTGGACTCTTTATCTAAATCAGCAGGTTTCCTCTCTAATATGTCAATGATTAATAAATTAATGTGCTGTAGTGGGCAGGGGTGTGGAAATATAAAAAATCTTCAGTTGTCCCAGGACAAGTGGACTGTCTAAATTTACTTGTCCCAAATTACAATTACTTGTCCCAAATTACAATTACTTGTCCTGTTTTTAATAATTAAAAATGATTTTTTGTTTTTTCATATTGTAATCATGGTCCTTCTCAGTTTGGGTTTTTGGGGGTTTTTTTTAAAGAGAATAGGGGTTTTCATTGCGTGTCTCGTGAACTTCTGGCACTTTTAGTTACAAATTAAACATGATGAATTTTTTCATACCAAATAGACTGGCTCATGTGTCAGCAGTAGCAAGGCAGTACGACGATGCGATAGGCCAAAGACAAGCCAATTGACCAGTCAGAGGCCACGTTTTAAAATCGGACCAAATAACTGATACACTTGCAAATACTGTGAACGATGGCAAGACCATGTTGACATTGGGGTATCATTAAACAAAAAATAATTCACTTGTCCGCGGACAAGCAGAGTGAAAAAAAGTACTTGTCCGGTAGTACTAAGTACCAAGTCGGGCAAACTAATTTCACCCCCCTGCATATGTATGACGACTAGCTCATTCTCAGTCTCCTACACTGTGCATATTGCTCTTGTACATTGAAAGTACATGTGAACTAGCCATCCCCTTTTCTCTTCATACGTTAAAAAAAAAACCCTAGTTTGTTTTATTTAATGACACCACTAGAGTACATCAATTTACTAATCATCAGCAACTTAACAACACAAATTTGGTAATTCTGACAGTCATAGAAAAAAAACCCTGCTACATTTTTTAATTAGGAGCAAGGGATTTAGTATATGCATCATCCCAAAGCCTTTGATACACCAATTAAAGTGCACTGGGGTAATTAAACAAGGGCGGAACGTAGTCCACTGGTAAAGTGCTTGCTTGATTCACAGTCGGTCTAGGATCGATTCCCATCTGTTGGCACATTGGGCTATTTCTTGTTCCCGCCAGTGCATCACGACTAGTATACCAAAGACCGTGGTATGTGCTATCTTGTCTGTGGGATGGTGCATATAAAAGATCCCCTTGCTACTAATAGAAAAATGTAAAATTATCAAATGTTTGACAACAAGTGGCTGATAATTAATAAATCAATGTGCTCTAGTAGTGTCGTTAAACAATACAGAGTTTAACTTTAAATGAACCAGCATGCTATCCTATCTGTGGGATGGTGAATATAAAAGATCCCTTGCTACTAATTGAAAAATATATAAAAATTATCAAATGTTTGACATCCAGTGGCTGATGATTAATAAATCAGTGTGCTCTAGTGGTGTTGTTAAACAATACAGACTTTAACTTTAAATGAACCAGCATGCTCAATATATATAGACAAAAATTACCCAGGTGGCTGCTTAACACAAGTGGATGCTAAAACAGGTTTGACTATACATACCATAAAGGAAATGACAAGTTATTAAGTTGGTGCTGCAGGGTTCATTGCTACATAACTGTTGTACCAAACGCTATGGTATGTGTTGTCTTGTCTGTAGGGAAGCATATAATGGACACTAGCTGCTTACTGGTAACACAGGCCTTGCTGGTTTGGTGCCTGAGCCATCAGAAAGTGGATAGTGAAGATAAGTTGCTGCTTGTAGAAAAATGTAGCAGGTTTTTTTGAAGACTATAAGCCAGAATTATCAAAACGTTTTATATTCAGCAGACAAGTAATATAGCAGTGTGCTGTAGTGGTATAGTTAAACAAAGCAAAGTTCAACATTTAAAGGGATATTCCTGAGTTTGCTGCATTGTAAGATGTTTTAGACTTATAAAATATTTCTTCAATTAAACTTGCATATTAAATATATTTTCTAGTTTATAATATCAGTGTCTGTATATTCAGTGTGTTTCTGGTCATCTTAATATTTGTAAGAAGCCCAAACTGGATTTTGCTTTCAAATAATTTCGTACGTACAAAAAAATAATTTTGAGGACAAAAATGAAATTTAACCTAGTAAAAATATTAGAACTATCAGAAACAAGTCTGATATACAACCACTAATATTTTATGCAGTAATTACAATTGTTAAAAAGTCTGTTAGTCGATAACATAATTTTTTTTGCAGCAAACTCAGGAATGTCCCCTTAACATTGTAAACCAACCATGAAACTAATAATCCCCATTGTGTGAAATGGTGTAAAGTTATAGGAATCCAAATGGATTGTGATAAAATTTAAATAATAATAATAAGAAGAAGAAGAATAGTGATAATAATAACAGTAATAACGACAGTAATAACACCAATATAATAATAATAATAACAATAATAAAAATAAGATCAATAACAATAATAATAATAACAATAATACCGGTAGTAGTAGTGGTAGTAGTAGTAGTAGTAGTAGTAGTAATAATCCTAAATGTGCTGGTGTGTTGTTAAACACAATTTTTAAAAAGATTTATTGGCCCCAGAACATGGGCAGGTTTCCCCCTTGATATAGGACTACGATGTTTGTGTTTTTGTTTTTTCAGGCTTGCCGAAAGAAGACACAAGACCGACGGAACAGATTGTAAGAGAAAAACTGTTGACTGTTCTCGAGTCGGCTTATCCTAATGTGTTGGCCGTAGAGGATCTTGTAAGGTAAATGATAGATTAAATAATAGAATATCATAGTTAAATAATAAATTGTTTACCAATTTTTTTGAACATGTTGGATGTATTCATCGGTATGGGACAACCATGAAGTAACGTCAATTTATTTGGTAAGCGATAATTACCAAATGCATAAGACATGATAGTTATCTCCCTTATTTCTGTGTGAAAGGTCATTAGGCCTAGACTGTTTTTCATCGATCACAGTTTCATAAAAGGTATTTGGTATATATTAGATCCATTTTTACACAACGAGTTAGTATCCTTCTTAGAATATTATCAAATTATCACCTACCTGCCATTTGACAGCTACGTTAGTGGCTTACAACTGCCTCATACCAATTGTAAATTTTCAGTGTAATTTACAACGATAGTAAGCTATGCTGCATCGTAAAACTGGCTGAAGATCGTAGAATAATTTTAATGTCTCGATGGTAGGTATTTACGACAGTAGTAGGGCTAAGATTGCATCATGGAATGGGGACCAGGCATGGGATTTTTAAAGCTATTTTAACACATGCAGTTGTGACATCACACTAATTAACGAGCTACTCTCAAAACCTATACTAGCTCGAATGCTTTTTTTACAATTTAGATTGACCCTTCAAAATTCGCGCCAGAATTTCCTCAAATCAAACTGCGCACCTTTTTCTCTTTGGCTTGTTAATGCTCCATTCAAACTTCCATAGCACCACCACCCACTCCCACCTGCTACCGATTTCGGTTGGACTGCTGGTGCTCCCTTTGCACCTACCAGTGCAGGTGGTCCTCTGTCCCCCCCCCACCCAACTTTCTGTCTTGGACGGAAGAGCTTGCTTCGCAAGCACTTGCACACACGACAGGCGTGTGCTACAACAGCTTGCTCTGAATGTGCACGTTAAACCCTATGACCTGACCTGACATCACGGGACTTCAGATTGCACCGAAGCTGAGGTGATAAAAGGTGTGCCGAAAATATGTATGCCCAAGTTAAGCAAGCCCAAATTAAGTACAAACATGCTAGCCTCAAAATATTTCACCTTAAAATCAATGGGGTGTGAAGCTGTAGTTAGATTAAATAATTTAATATACATTTTTAAATATGTATCACACTTTACCAGCTATTATTAACATTACTCTAGAGGTGTGGTGAAAAAAAGCAAACTTTAACTGTTCACAGAACATCTCCGTTTCATGAAGCATAAGTGCATAAGGTAGCTATTCGCTTACGGTAATCTTAGGGCTAAGATCGTTTCGTGGAACAGGGCCCTGTTTGAGAAGTAGAGTGAATGGGTGAACATTTTTCAGGCATTTCTGAGTCTCTATGGGTCATGGCTATGCCCTGGAACCACAAGAAGCCCTAGCACCCAGAATGTTTTTCAGGTTTTTCAAAATGTTCAACTTTCACCCATGTAGAGTGTTTGTTTTCACAGAATCACAGCATCAGACGAAGCAATTGTCACACAACAGCTGCAGGAACTCTACCAAAATGAGCTTGTCCGCCAGATGGAGCACGGTGGATTCGTGCGCCAGGTCCTTGACACACAAACAGGTATGGTTTTCTTTACACGTCTTAAAGGGGCCGTCTCAAAGTTTCATCATGATGGCAATTTAATTAAAATTAGTTCCACTATTACATGTGGATCTAACAGCAGCCTGTTGGAGCTCATTTCCAGTTGACCTTTCATTCGTCCAATCAAAACCTTACTTGCAAAATCATGCCAGTAATGTAAAAAGAATTTAAAAACATTCAGGATTATGCCGAGGGTATGCGAAACGATTCAGGTGAATTACGAAGTATGCCGGAAAGTAATTTCAATATAAACATTTATATAAAATTTATTTTAAGATGAAAAAAAAAAAACGTGATGGTATAGCCATAAATCTGTTTATACTAGTATTCAATCCAGATTTATTACTGCTCTCTCCCCCATTTTTTTTAATGTTGAAATAGACCAACAAGTTCACCTATTACATAAATAGTCTCACCCGCTATTTTTTATAGAATTTGTATGCTCCTAAATAACGCTATATACAGTGAAGTGTAATTGGTCGATATTTGAATTGTTATTTATAGATGAAATGTCACCTGTTAGTGTTTTTAAGCTCTATCTCCCTCTTTAGGTGACATATCTAATTATTACTATTATTTAGTAAAATTGTATTAACCAAAATAAAGTAGCACTAGTAAATATTTAATCGTGGCTAATACATTTTTTAAATCACCGATCCCATGGCTAGTGGATTTGTAAAAATTGTAAAAGCCTCTTATGGGACATGTATTGCTTTAGCAGTATTCTCAGAATGCTAGTTTACTCTATATTTATTCAAGCATTACAAATTAAAATCACTTTAGCTCCATAATTGGAATACTTGACTTTAGTGGATCCATTGGACTAGTTGTAAGTGCATGTAATGGATTGCTTCCGGGCTAATTAAAAATTAAAAATAACTATAATTGTTATGATTATTATCATCACAATCATTACTGTTTTTGCCCCTGCGCGTATTGTAACCTCACCGTGGTGCAGGGGTGTAACATTCTCTTTGAGAATGGCCAATACAGCATAAATTGAAGTTTAGAGTAAAATTCAGTATCCGTAAAATTCTATGATATTTGTATTTTTGCACAGTTCTTTACACTGTTTATGTTTCAACCTTGAATTTTTGTATTGATGTTGATCATCCCTTTATTTATTTCCATTAACATAGTGTGACACCAAATAGCTGATGTATTTTTCGTGCTGGGGTGTCGTTAAACATTCATTCATTCATTATTGTTTTTGTTACAACAAACAGTCTTCGCCATGAGTAAAATCAAGGCAAGCTGTAGATCACTCTTCTTAATTCAGACAGGCGAGCAATCGCTCTCCTTATTAAATATGTTTGTACAAATGTGCCATGTATTACATATAACGTTACGTTAACGATCGCTATTGCGAGTATATTTTTGAGACTTTTGTTCAGTCTGATTTTCATACGTAGTTCTGGTGAGTAATTACTTGCGAGTAACTTCATTTTAATTTTTAAAAAAATTCATAGCTAAAATTTAAGGCGATCGATAAGCCGCTCGTCTTAAACATTTGAGGCGTGTGCGGAGGCGAGCGTGAGCGACCGCTCGCCTTTCATGGCGAAGACTGACAAATATATATATAAATCATTCTTTTTTTTTCACATTTTTTTTTAAGAATCGACTTTTTTTAAATTGACAATTATTTTGTAATACTTACTTTCACTTTCTCTTTCTCACAGAGGTACAGGTTGTCAAGCAGATGCCGACCATTGCAGCCAATCAGCAGCCAACAATTGCGATCATCACAGCTCTGTACTGTGAGAAGCTTGCTATAGACGCCATGATGGAAAACAAGAAGACCTATGTCAAGTACAAGACCGAAGGTAGGTCGTTTAGAGGTTGTTACCGTTGTCAACATTTTTACAAGTGGTCTTCCTCATCGTAAAAGCATTAAAAAAGATTGATTATATGAAGGAAGGAAGAAAGGAAATGTTTTATTTAATGACACACTCAGCACATTTTATTTATGGTTATATGGTGTCAGACATGGATATGGACCACACAGATGTTGAGAGAGGAAACCCACTGTTGCCACTTTATGGGCTACTCTTTTCGATTAGCAGCAAGGGATCTTTTATATGCACCATCCCACAGACAAGATAACACATACCATATACCAGTCATGGTGCACTGGCTGGATCGAGAAATAGCTCAGTGGGCCCACTGACGGGGATCAATCCCAGACCAATCTCACATCAAGCAAACGCTTTACCACTGGGTTACATCCCTGCCCATTTTGATTACTGGAAGTCATGTAATTAATACGTCGTGATATTATTGCGTCCGTACATGAGTTAACAAAAATGTGTATTTTTATTAATGCGTCGGGCAAACGTCCACATCACATAAAACAACAGTTGTGTTGTTATTATATTGTTTGGTCTTCATCTTTCATGTTAAAAGAAGTCGGTAGTTATTTTAACAGCTAGGCCCCTACTACGTAACCTGAAGCTAATCACATGGTGGGTCGACCAGGAAGCCCTAATTACTTAAAGTAGTGTAATTAGTATAACCGCACCTTATTGTTAAGGGAATGCCTCGCACTTTTGTGTGGTGATTAATCTAATTAATCCACCAGTAGGAATAAAAGATAAATGGGTCCCCATCACTATTACAGGGCACAATATTTCACGCGAACGCAGACGTATTATTCTAACAAATGTTTTAGATTGATTTTATACACTTGATGCGCAGCACAGGAATAGACGTTAACAAATGCAATATAGTGCAACAGTGACAACTTGTGACCAGTCTAAGTTAAATGCCATGTATAGCGATATATTGCGACAGTGACAACTTGTGACCAGTCTAAGTTAAATGCCATGTATAACGATATATTGCAACAGTGACAACTTGTGACCAGTCTAAGTTAAATGCCACGTATAACGATATATTGCAACAGTGACAACTTGTGACCAGTCTAAGTTAAATGCCACGTATAACGATATATTGCAACAGTGACAACTTGTGACCAGTCTAAGTTAAATGCCATGTATAACGATATATTGCAACAGTGACAACTTGTGACCAGTCTAAGTTAAATGCCATGTATAGAGTCGAGCCAAATGGTTTGAAGAAATACACACAGATTGTTGATTACGGTTATATAATTTTCTACCGTTTCATTTTTAAAGGAATATATTTAGTAATAAAATTTGTTGATTATAATTTTACAACTGTTCAAAACAGTTTAAATGTATACAGAAATCCAGAAGTGTAAGAAAATTAGCAAAATACTCACATCGCAAAATTAGCTTTTAAAAACAAAACATTTGGAACATCACTGTATTATATAACTGCTATGATATTCCAGGAAAGTGAAAATAGAATGGCAACATCCAAACGAAAGAAAGATTCTTGAAGTATTCACAAAAAGACGTTTAACAAAAAAAGAAAATTGTATTTTGTTTCATCTTTATATTATAAACGTTTTATTTTAATTAGAAGTAATATAGTAAAATCCTACACATTTTTTTTTTGTATTGGGAATGAGACTAAACAAAATGCATCAAGTTATTATTGCGTCGATGTGTTTGCCACATTTTTTGCATTAATTACTTGCTCGCATTAATTTCATGATTTACAGTATATAAAATAATTTTCTTTTAAAATTGTATTTAAGAGGACAGTATTTCAGTATTTTAGATAAACAGAAGTTGATTCCTGAAATTTATATGTAATTATCCTAGTACTTTTAATTTTCATGAGTTTTGTTTTCTGAAGTTTGCAACGATTGGCTATTGCATTGAAAACGGGGTCAGTATCATCTACACTAGTTTAATTCAGGGGAGACTTAACATTTATACTTAGTTATATTGGTGAACACAAGGTCAATACTTGTACTGTATATTTCAGGGGAGTCTAACATCTACACTATTGGCTATATTGGTGAACACAGGTCAATACTTGTACTGTATATTTCAGGGGAGTCTAACGTCTACACTATTGGCTATGTTGATGAACACAGGTCAATACTTGTACTGTATATTTCAGGGGAGTCAAATGTCTACACTATTGGCTATATTGGTGAACACCGGTCAATACTTGTACTGTATATTTCAGGGGAGTCAGACAGTAAGACTCCGAGTCTTAACATCTACACTATTGGCTATATTGATGAACACAAAGTCAATACTTGTGCTGTATATTTCAGGGGAGTCTAATGTCTACACTGTTGGTTATATTGGTGAACACAAGATCAATACTTGTACTGTATATTTCAGGGGAGTCTAACATCTACAGTATTGACTATGTTGGTGAACACAGGTCAATACTTGTGCTGTATATTTCAGGGGAATCTAACGTCTACACTTTTGGCTATATTGGTGAACACAGGTCAATACTTGTGCTGTATATTTCAGGGGAATCTAACGTCTACACTATTGGCTATATTGGTGAACACAAAGTGATCTCAACCAAGCTGCCAGCTATTGGACACTTCAGAGCTGCTCAGATTGCAGCAGGCAACACGACAACCAGACTGCTTGGTACGTTTTTCTATACACAGACAAACTGGATATTGTTTTATAATATAGATAAGAAAATCCCCAATTGAAAAACCTAGTTTCTACCCAATGTTTTGATAGCATCCAGGTAAAGGTCAGTCACTTAGCCATCTATGTAATGCCTAGGTGGATTTCAGACATTTTTAGACATTACCATTAATAACCATATTTTTAGATGTGTTTCCAACATTTTTAAACATTACTGTTAGAGATGATGTTTTTTACCTACTCTCGACTCACTAATTTCAAAACCTATACATAGCCCCTGACTTTATCTTTCAATCGACTGTTCAAAAATGCGCCAAATTTCCTTCATTCAAAACGCGCACCCATTCTCTTTGGTTAAATTCCGACTGCTCCTTCCAAATTCAAAACCCCAAATAGCACCCATACACCCACCCGATATCATCCCACCTGCTACCAGCCCCGGCCGGATTGCTGGTGCTCCCTTGCACCTTCTTGTGCAGGTGGTTCTTCCTTCCACCACCTATGCCCAGGACAAGCATGCGCAACAACAGCTTGCCATGAATGTGCACGTTAAACTCTGTGACCTGATATTTTCAGGTCAGTTTCCCACATTTTTAAACATTACCATTGTTGACAATATTTTCAGTTTAGTTTCAGATATGTTTAAACATTACTATTGCCGTCAACATTTTCAGGTGGGTTTCAGATATTTAAAAACTAATTTTATGGACAATGTTTTCAGGGGCGTTTCAGACATTTTTAAACATTACTTTTGCCATCAATATTTTCAGGTGGGTTTTCAACATTTAAAAACACATTTTATTGACAATACTTTCAGGTGCGCTTCAGAAATATTTAATGCGTTATCATTATTGTCAATATTTTCAGGTGGCTTTCAGAACATAGAACACGTTTTTGTAATGGGCGTGGCGGGTGGGGTCTCCCATCTGACGGACTACTTTAAACACCTGCGTCGCGGGGACGTGTTGATCTCACGCTGCAACGAGAAGGGCTACATCTACTACTACTGTGAGAAGATCCTACAGGACAAAGATGAGAACATCCACTATGTCCTCAAGAACTGGGCGCCGCGGGATCTCGTCCTGCAGAGGATCGCCGAGAAGATCGAAGACTACCAGAAAGCGAACCCGGAATACGCGCCCTGGGAGCGGTACATTCAGGAAGGCCAGGAGTTGCTGAAGGAGCAGGAAGCGAAGTTCTCGCGCCCTCCGGCCGCGTCCGATCGCCTGTACATGAATATCGGCGAGAACCAGGTAATTGAGGTCCAGCACCCAGATGTCCCAAGCGGGATGCTTCACCGAGATGACGTCCCGCAACTTCGGTATGGGGTCGTGGGGTCGGGACGGCCGGTCGTGAAGCACGAGGACACGAAATTGGACTTCGCTACGAAGTACGGAATATCGGCGTTCGACTCTGAGTTCGACCAGGTGCTCGAGTCGAT
>JAECMU010110925.1:0-19538 GCA_016106625.1 Dracogyra subfuscus
TGAATGTGTTATAGTTAGTTTTATATATATATATATATTAAGATAATGAGAATAATAGGCAGAGGGTGATAGATATGAAAAATGAATGAATGTGTGAGTCAGCTTTGATGGGATTTGAACCACTGTTGTCAGCTTATCCACTAGACCATGAGCTCTCTTAAAAGTTTAAACATGCAATATTACAGCTTCAAGTGGACAATACACTACATTACATAAAATGTTTATTGCAAAAGAAAATATAATTACCCAAGAGAGTTTACTAATAGGATCAATGATGCAATCTAAATTAAAAGGAAAGAATTATTTATATAATGACACACTCAACAGATTTCAATTATGGTTATATCGAGTACCAGTATGTCATATTGTTATGGAGGTAGCAAACCCAAACTGCCATGTAATGGACTAAACTTTCCTATTAGCAACAATTTCTTTTGTGTGTAGCATCCCATACAGGGTAATACATACCACAGCCTTTGTTACACCAGATGTAGCCCATTAATGTGGATTCCTCCTAGACTGACCGATCATCAAAAGAGTGCTTTACCACTGGCCCACATCCCCCCAGTGCCCATATGCCTCCCACATCCACAGATCGAGCAAAAACACAATGTTTTGAATAACTAACATGTGATAGAATTATATTTGAACATAAAATAAGAAATACATGTATACAATCCACGAACTATAGAAGGTTTTTGGAAGGTTATATGTTTGAATGGACAGCCAGAACAGTGGAAATAATTTAATTATTATTTTAAATATTTTAGGTTCACATGCAAAATAATTTAGCATCAATACCTTTAAAAGGTAGTATAAATATAGTAAGTATAGGGATAGTAAGATTAAACTGATCTGCTCTAGTGTTGTTGTAAATAATCATAATGTTAAACACCAAATAACAGTAGGTTAAAAGGTGGAAAGGTGTCAAACAACATTCCTTTCCTAGTGATGTCTGTAAAGAAAATAAACTATATACTAAAAAAAAAAATTATGGGTGAGTAGATATTTTCAGCATTTTTCTGGTCAAAGTTTATTTAAACTTTTAGAAATCAGAATTTGTTTACATAATTTAACACTAGCAACAAATTGACCAAATGTCTATTTGCCTTTAATACATTTTATTGAGTATATTTGATCTCACGAGACCAACATTGCTAAAGTCCTTTAATAAATTTTGCTGAGAACATTTGATCCCATGGGGCCAAAATTTCTAAAGGCCTTTAATAAATTAAAATCCCATGGGGCCAAAATTTCTAATGGTCTTTAATAAATTTTATTGAGAAAATTTGATCTCACGAGACCAAAATTGCTAAAAAGCCTTTAATTAATTTTGCTGAGTATATTTGATCTCATGAGGAAGTACAACATTTTCTGTTTACTACAACTAAACTTTAAAACAAGCGATTAAATACCAGATCCTTTTCAACAGAAAAGAAAAGGAAGAATGCACAGTAAAAAAAACAAAAACAAAAAAACCCAGATGCATTTGATTACCGATTATCAGAAAGAAATAACATGATTTGTTAATGCTATGCAACAACACAACAAAGACAAGCAGAAAGCATTCCCTGCTGTGCAGTTTGATTATTTCACAATTTGATCAGCTCTACATGTACATAAGCCCTTAGCACAGCATGACAGCAATACAAATGTAATTATCGTGAACAAATTTGTTGAATGCCAATTTGGGTTTTTTCCAGAAGCATATATACAATGTATGTGATGTATTCCACATCTGAAAATTTTGGTATATACTAAAGTATACTAAAGTATATCAAATGCTCTGAGCTGATATTGTTTTTGTTTTGTTTTTTAATTCAGTAGGGGTGGGACGTAGCCCAGTGGTACAGCACTCGCTCGATGGACGGTCGGACTAGGATCCATCCCCATCAGGCTATTTGTCATTCCAGCCAGTGCATCATGACTGGCATATCAAAGGCTGTGGTATGTACTATTCTGTCTGTGACATGGTGCATATAAAAGATCATTTGCTGGTAATCAAAAAGAGTAGCCCATGATGTGGAGACAGTGAGTTTCCTCTCTCAATATCTGTATGGTCCTTAACCATATGTGCGATGCCATATAACCGTAAATAAAATGCATTGAGAATGTTGTTAAATAAAACATTTCTTTTTTCTTTTTAATTCAGTAAGGCACAGTGGTGGTTCAAGAATGAAAAAGACACTGGACACACAAAAAAGATATAATAAAAAATAAAATAAAAATAAATAAATAAATATATATATACATGTATATATATATATATATAAACATAAAAAAAATATCTAAAAAGATAACAATCTAAAAAGTTCAAGAAATATCTGGATTTTGTTCAGCCCAGTAACAGGAGGAGCAGTGTTATTTGGTAAGAAATGTTTCTTCAACATCATTAATTAAAATCCTCAGGTTTAGTTGATAGGTAAAGCTTAAGAGTCCTTTCAACTCCACCAGTTGGAAAATTACATGTTTATAAGATTTGAGCTGCAAACACTTTCCACTGAATCCTAAACATGAATTTGAGACTGCTAATAAAACACAAAGGCATTCATATGAAAGAATTGTTTTCTTTCTTTTTTGTTTCAGCAAACGAAAATGAAAGAATTAAATTGCTACATGTATGTATTTGCCTTCTTCTGAACTTTAACAACACTGTTCACTCAACATGAGATTTTGTTTTCAAATTTACCAGTTATTTTCTTCCTAAGTCTGACATAACCATCACACAGAATTTAGTGGGTTTGGGGATTTGTTTTGTCCTGGTGGGTTTTCCATACATAAAAATTTCGACAGGCCTCGGTGGTGTCATGGTTAGGCCATTGGTCTACAGGCTAGTAGGTACTGGGTTCAGATCTCAGTCAAAGCATGGGCTTTTTCATCCAGATACCAACTCCAAAACCCAAGTGAGTGCTCCGCAAGGCTCAATTTAATGAGTAGGTATAAACCACTTGCGCCGATCCATAACTGGTTCAACAAAGGCCATGGTTTGTGCTATCCAGTCTTTGGGAAGCGCAAATAAAAGATTCCTTGCTGCTAATTGGAAAGAGTAGTCCATGGTTTTCAATTTACCAATTATATTCTTCAAAACTCCGAACATGAACATCACACTTTAAAAAAAAAAATTGCCAGACAAAAAAACCCCTACCATTTGAAAGAAAGATATGTTTTATTTAACGAGGCACTCAACACATTTTATTTACGGTTATATGGTATCAGATATACGGTTAAGGACCACACAGATATTGAGAGGAAACCCACTGTCGCCACTTCATGGGCTACTCTTTTTTATTAGCAGCAAATGATCTTTTATATGCACCATGCCACATAGAGGATAGCACATACCACAGCCTTTGATATACCGGTCATGGTGCACTGGATGGAACGAGAAATGGCCCAATGGGCCCACCGACAGGGATCGATCCCAGACTGTCCGCGCATCAAGCGAGCGCTTTACCACTAGGCTACGTCCAACCACCCTACCATTTGAATGAAGCAGTTCATTTTTCTATAGGTTACAAATTCAATGTGCATCAAAATGCAATTACTATCTGCAGCGACGCGGAAAAGCCATCGCACTGATACCATCAGTGAAACACATATTATGAGTTAGCCACTTGAGCATGCTGCTGCTGCGGCTTGTACAATGAACGCCAGCCAACACTATAGCCACACGGGAATTTCACACCATTCATATCAATACACATTTATTTCTATAAATGTTTATCTGTTTCTGTTTTAATGGCAGTAACGGGTATTATTTTCACAGCAATGATTGCAACAATGTCACATGTGTCTGGTGGAGAATCACGGCCTACATTTCCAATGAAAGATAATCACATGTTTGTCTACAGTTTGTCAGTAAAACCAACCATGTTAACTTGTACCTATATTCACTGATGGTTCAAGTACACTGGTCGTGGGCACATTCTCATAGTTGCTTCAAAAAAATTCAAAAACATTGATGATGACTACAGGTTTTATTTACAAATCCTATCTTTCGATAAAATTATTTTCCAGCAGATCTGTAGCAGATCCCATTAATCATTTCATGGCTATAGCTCTACCAGTTGCCATATTTGTCAACTGCTAAGTTTAAAGACATTCAGTGATTTTCTAGAAACAAATTTGCGAAACAATTTCTTGTCATTTACTGAGAAAATCTGTGAGTTTGTACAGCTTTTTACATTTTGCAGGTAATTTGGTGAAATTATTTTACTAGCACAAACCTAGCCCTGCATTTACAAAGAAAGAAAGAAATGCTTTATTTAACGAAGCACTTAACACATTTTATTTATGGTTATCAGACATGGTTAAGGACCACGCAGATTTTGAGAGGAAGCCCACTGTCGCCACTTTATGGGCTATTCTTTTCGATTGGCAGCAAGGGATCTTTTACTTGCACTTCCCATAGGCAGGATAACATAAAACATGGCCTTTGTTGAACCGGTCAGTGCACATGGTTTACACCTACCCATTGAGCCTTGTGGAGCACTCACTCAGGGTTTGCAGTCTGTATCTGGATTAAAAATTCCATGTCTCGACTGGGATCTGAACCCAGTACCTACCAGGCTGTAGACCCATCACCTAACCACAATGCCACCGAGGCCAGTCTGCATTTACATGTCCTCATGAACACATTGAAACAAAATTAAACGCTGCATCATCGTCAATATGGCTAAAACACTATTTCTGAAATCATTTCCTATATCCTTTCAATCGACCATAAAACAATCAACCATTTATTGCAACAAATATTGCCACACATTGTGCATCATATACTGATGGAAATAAATAAAGATCATACAGATAGCAACAATAAATAATGACTGCCTCAAAAATCAATTGATATTGTTAGAAGTTGACTGGGAACATATAGGCAGTACATTCAACACTACAGACTTTCAATCCAACATTACAACTTGGTATGAAATACAAACATCACTATGCAAGTTGTGAATTAAATTTGGTCTACAATTTGATGTGTTCCCTTATTTCTTTCCTTCCGTATATGATGCACAAACTGTCAGCATATTCCGAGTCAGTTGAAACAGCTTCAAATTTGGGAAGGAAAGATTGTCTTCCACTCCTCAATATGAAATTCAGCCTGAGTATACAGAATAGAAAGGGTAGGATCAAGCTCAGCTGGTACATCGTTTGCCTTAGATGCTCCAGTCAGAGGATCGAATCCCATCCGTGGATCCATTTTCTGATTAATGTTTTTCCTATTCCAACTAGTAACCCATGACTGGTACAGTATATCAAAGGCCATGGTATGTGCTGTCCAGTTTGTGGCAAATCACATAAATACATCCAGTGCTTGCTGCTGCAGGAACAATGTAGCGGGTTTACTTGGAAGACTACATACCAGGGGGCTAATTCACAAAGGTCTCTTAGGCTCTGCTAGACATCAAAGCATCCTCTTTACAAATATTTTAGCATTGCACTACGAGATCGCAAAGTTGTGATAGTTTAGTGAAGTAGACCCCAGAATTACCAAATATCCAAACATCTAGTAGCCAATGATTAATTAATCAATGTTATCTAGTGTTGTTGTTAAGTAAAACAAACTGAAGAAGCTGAAAGAATAAACATTTGTAATAATTTCTTTAAATATTGTCATGGAAAAAAACACCCAAAAAACCTGTTACATATTATAAATCTGTTATAAATCTGTTAATGATTATAAAACTTAAAAGCTAAGAATTCAATTTTCAGTATTTGCTTCCAGCTTAAAATTGGGGAAGGAAAGATTGCCTTCCACTCCACAATATGAAATTCTGAATATACAGAATTCACAAAGTTTTCTTAGGCTCTTCTAGACAACAAAGTATCCTCTTTGCAAGTCTTTTAGCACTGCGCTGTGAGATCGTAAAATTACGAGAGTTTAGTTAATTAAGCCCCAGATCGTCTGTAACTAACTGTGGTTTAGCAAAGACACACATCCTCATTGAAATATTAGAGAGGTTTCAGAATGCTATGGTTATGGATACAAATACGGATATATCACGGAATCGGTAGCAACATCATTTCATTCACAAAGGTCTCTTAGGCTCTGCTAGACAACAAAGCATCCTCTTTGCAAGTCTTTTAGCATTGCACTGCGAGATCGCAAAGTTGCGAGAGTTTAGTGAATTACACGTAGATCCCAGGGACCTAATTCCTAAATACTCGCAACTTTGCGATATTGCAGGGCAATGCAAAATGACTTGCAAAGAGGATGCTTTGCTGTCTAGCAGAACCTAAGAGAGCTTTGTGAATTAGACCTATGGTCCAGTGTAACATTATCTGCTATCCAAAGAATGATTTTAAAAAATTAAAAAAATTCAATGACGCACTCAACACATTATAAGTACGGTTATATCGGCGTCGGACATATGGTTATGTCGAGAAAAAACCCCAGTGGTTAGCTGCCCGCTCCAAAGAATGACTAC
Source organism: Dracogyra subfuscus (assembly GCA_016106625.1). Classification (NCBI taxonomy): domain Eukaryota; kingdom Metazoa; phylum Mollusca; class Gastropoda; order Neomphalida; family Peltospiridae; genus Dracogyra; species Dracogyra subfuscus. Next base: position 6,432 of record JAECMU010110925.1, read on the forward strand.
AACACATTGGTAAATCATGGTTAATAAAATTGCTGATTTCAATGTTCTGCTTAAATATATTTTATTAATTTGTTGGTCAAATAAGGGACATAACTAATAAATTAACAGATAGAAAGAAAGAAAGAAAGATTTTATTGAACGATGCACTCAACACATTTTATTTACGGTTATATTGCATCAGACATAGGGTTAAGGACCACACAGATTTTAAGAGGAAACCAACTATCACCACTACATGGGCTACTCTTTCCGATTAACAGCAAGGGATCTATTATTTGTGCTTCCCACAGACAGGATAGCACAAACCATCGCCTTTGTTGAACCAGTTATGGATCACTGGTCAGTGTAAGTGGTTTACACCTACCCACTGAGCTTTGCGAAGCACTCACTCAGGGTTTGGAGTTGGTATCTGGATTCAAAATCCCATGCCTCGACTGGGATCCGAACCCAGTACCTACCAGCTTAAAGACCTATGGCCTAACCACGACGCCAGTAAAAAAAATTGATAAAAATCTAATACTTACTTTAGGATTACCGGAGAATAAGTTTATTTTTGTATAGTTGGTAAGGGCTGCTATTAACAATTAATAAAGTAAATAACAGATAAAACTAAGAATTTTGCAGAATTAAAATTTAATGTCTTGCCTATCATAAAACCTTTCACTGCACTGTGATAAACATCCATAGGTGCAACTATAAACCAAGTTTCACTGGCATGGGAGACCAGCATCTGTCAGAGTTGGTGAGACAAGGACTGGGATGTGGAGGTGGCCAGTGAAACAAGTTGAAAGATGGAGAGAAGCTGCCAGATTGGGAAGAAATGAAATGGAATTCAAAGGATACAAAGGAAAAAGGGGCAGTGGGGAAAAAAAAGAAAAAGTAAAAAAAAGAAGTTTCATTGCTAAAGTACTCAAAAGTTTACGAGAAACCAATTTAAATGTAAAACTATATCTTTTACATGTACTTTGTAATGGTGAGACAAAAAGTATACATTTTTGTTTCGTGTAAACTTTTAATTATTTATCCCTTTCCCAATAAGTTGAGACAAAATAATGTTTTTCATTTTAAAATACTGGGACAGAGTATAGACTATCGAGTTCGACAGATAGTCTGAATATCCATTACTGTGAAGATCGTCTGACTAATGCCCTCGACAAACACTAATACAGCTAAAAATTGAAAAACTAAATGTATCTGGAATCATACAGTTTTGAAATCTCTCTGTTACTAGCAAAACACTGCAATAAAACCAGGCTTTTTAATCTTTTAATAAGAACTACACTTACATAGTGTAACTCAACTAGTTTCTAAAAAGACTCCAAGAAACCGAGCAGCCCTTCTGATAACTCTCTTTAAATCTCTCGTGAAACCTTTGTTAAAAAGATCTTTCTGTAATGTGATTTGAAAATCTTTTATAGTCTCTTTTCAGACCATCATAAAATGAACCAATGAATGAACTGGCTGTCGTGTAGATCATGCTACAAGTCTGTCTTTACGTCAATACCAGCATCGACTGGTAAAACACGGCTGCGAATCTTTACTAAGATCAGGGTTCTGAGATTTGTCGCTACGCTTGCCATTCTTTTCACGATTCACTGCAATGTCATGAATACAAACAAGCCTGGAACATCTCCTACTGGCATCTGATGTACATGTAGATGTCCGATAGATATCCAATACCGACATCTAGATATCCAATACTGACATCTGGTAAGGCCTTTCCATACTGAAATCCGACACCACAACCCATAACAGATATCCCATTAACAATACCAGATACAGGCATCTGGCATCCAATACAGATTTCACATTCCGACACCCAGTTTTGTTATCCGATGCCAAAAGTGAATAATATATCAGATGAAGTTGTTTGATGCTGACGGCTCCTTAAAACAACATCCGATAAAGACATTTAAAACAAACTTCTGGTATTGATACTGACGTCCAGTACACACTGCTCAGAAGATCCGATATCGACATCTGAAAGTTGAATCTGATAGTTGAATCTGATATGGACATCTGATACAGATTTCTGAGACCACCTGTTACATCGTGCATGGATATTTGATACAGTTCATTTGTATCGATATCTAATCCTGACTTTTGAAATGAGATGTGGTGTGTAGGTTCTACACAATTTGTTATAATCTTTGGGTAAAAACATTTTTCTTCAGTCACTGTCATCATCGACTGTTGGTGTCGGCTTTTTTCTTTTCTTTGCTTTAGGTTTCATATCTTCGTCCTGCATCAAGAAAAGAAATCCATTAATATAAGCTGTAGAAGCGTCACTCGGGGTGAATGGATTTTTATGTACCCTCTGGGAGCTCTTTTACCCCAAGCCGAAGGCGAGGGGTAAAAAGAGAAACCCGAGGGTACATAAAAATCCATTCACCCCGAGTGACGCTTCTACAATGAATTTATCTTGCCGACATGTTAATTAATTAACCAATACACTATAATAAAATAACTCCAAACCATAGCATTACTTACGAAAAACCGTCCATTCACGCGGACGCAAAGAAAGCACTTGACAGCGAGAAAAAATAGTTCCATTAACAATAACAGTTATTAACTTTAAATATGTTCAGAACTCACAAACAAACACAAGCAATAACAAAGTTTAAAACAGCATAACGGTTAATTAAAAGTTACGAAACAAACTGAAAACGACAGGCGGGGTATATGAGAAAACAATAGTCATTTATACCCTGCCTGGAATTCTCTTACGCAGGGTATAAGGGGTTTGTCTTAGTGTAACCAGCCAATGGGATTCGAGTATTTTACATGAAGGTGGGATAATGCAGTTTTATCATATGGAAACCCATCAGATACTGTTTTTCAGTTAACATTTTTAAAAGTATGTTTGTTTAATGACACCACCACTACATGTAGGTAATTTTTACATATAGTCTTAGCGAGGAAACCTGCTATATTTTTCCATTAGTAGCAAGTGATCTTTTATATGCACCATTGCATATATAGGATAGCACATACCACTGCCTTTGATATACCAGTTGTGGTGAACTGGCTGGAATGAGAAACAGTCCAATGGTTTGACCAACAGGGATCGATCCCACACCAACCATGCATCAAGTGAGAACTTTACCACTGGGCTACACTGCACCTCCCGAAAAAAAGTTGAAAAAACTAGGTATTGTAAAGAAAAAGTAGGAAAAATAGGACAAAGAAAGAAATGCTTTATTTAATGACGCATTCAACACATTTTATTTACAGTTATATGGCATCAGACACATGGTTAAGGACCACACAGATTTTGAGAGGAAACCCGCTGTCGCCACTTTATGGGCTACTCTTTCCGATTACCAGTAAGGGATCTTTTATTTGTGCTTCGCACTGGCAGGATAGCACAAACCATGGCCTTTGATGAACCAGTAATGGATCACTGGTTGGTGCAAGTGGTTTACACCTACCCACTGAGCCTTGCTGATAACTCACTCAGGGTTTGGAGTCGGTATCTGGAATTAAAAATCCCATGCCTCGACTGGTATCCGAACCCAGTACTTACCAGCCTATAGACCGATGGCCTAACCACAACGCCACCGAGGCCGGTGAAAAATAGGACAAAGACCAAAAAGAAGGAAAAGTAGGTTCTCTGGACAGCCACTTTAACAAAAAGGTGGACAGTACAATCGAGTCGAAAGCTCACCTCACTGCTAACAGAGTCGCTGTCAGTGTATTCCTGTGCCGGTTTACGGATTTTCTGCGTCTTCGGACTCGTGTTGGAACCTTTTCGACCGCCGCGGAGTTTCCGCGTCGTCTTTATGTCCTGAAACTCAATGTCTTCTGCCAACGCCAGCAGATCACTGTATCTGTAAAACAAGTAAGAGATATGTTTAGAAATAAGCAGGACTAACGCTGGAAAGATCCAGCCAGTGCACCACGACTGGTATATCAAAGACTGTGGTATGTACTACCCTGTCTGTGGGATGGTGCTTATAAAAAATCCCTTGCTGTTAATCGAAAAGAGTAGCCCATGAAGTGGTGACAGCGGACTTCCTCTCTCAATACCTGTGTGGTCCTCAACCATATGTCTGACGCCATCTAACCGTAAATAAAATGTGTTGAGTGTGTCATTAAATAAAGCATTTCTTTCTTTTTCTTTCTTTCACACTAGAAAGAATTTTGATTTAGTCAGTTTCACAAATGTACATTATTTCTTTGAAATTTATTGAACCGTGGCTAATTTAATAATTTTGAGAAATGTTTTAGCCATATACAGAATGATGTAGCCAATTTTTTAAATACAAAATTAGGAATTAGATGATTTGGCATTGTGCAGGGTGATCCATGAATAATTAAGTCTACAGTACACATACAATCTAATCCTTTTTCATAAATGGACAAATAGATATATGCAAGGTATAGAAAAGCTTAATGTTACGGTATAAAAATATAAAAATTAAACATTAAATTAAATTGACGGGCAAGACATAGTAAAGTGCTCGCTTGATGCACGGTTGGTTTGGGATCGATCCCCGTCAGTAGGCCCAGTACATCACAACTAGTACATCCAAGGCCGTGTATGTGTTATCCTGTCTATGGGATGGTGCATAAAAAAGATTCCTCGCTGTTAATCGAAAAGAGTTGCCTATGAAGTGGCGACAGCGGGTTTCCTCCTTCAATATCTGTGTGATCCTCAACCATATGTCTGACACCATATAACCATAAATAAAATGTGTTGAGTGCATCGTTAAATCAAACATTTCTTTCTTTCTTATATACCCTCAGAGGTAGGGTGACTTTTTTTTTTTACTTTATATAAAGTGTTTCATTTACGGATTATTCATCATTTCCTTTAAGTTCATGACACTGGGAAAGGAAAGGATATTTTTTTATTTAACAACACACTCAACACATTTTATTTACAGTTATATGGCTTCAGATATATTGTTAAGGACCACATGGATATTGAGAGAGGAAACCCACTGTTGCCACTTCATAGGCTACTCTTTTCGATTAACAGCAAGGGATCTTTTATATGAACCATCGCACAGACAGGGTAGCACATACCACGGCCTTTGATATACCAGTCGTGGTGCACTGGCTGGAACGAGAAATAGCTGACGGGGATCGATCCCAGACCGACCGTGCATCGAGCAGGTGTCTGGTGCTTTACCACTGGACTATGTCACCAAGACATTGGGATATGAACTCAAAAATGGAATACTTCTAAACTGTAATAATTTAACTTATCCCGCCTTCATGTACAATACTCGAATCCCATTGGCTGGTTACACGAAGACAAATCCCTTATACCCCGCGTAAGAGAATTCCAGGCGGGGTAAAAATGACTATTGTTTTCTCATGTTCCCCGCCTGTCGTTTTCAGTAATTTACTATCACCTGTAATAATGCTGGGACAACAAACACTATTGAAAACAATCATAGCAATAAAATGTAATGTTTAACAAATATTTTTCAATATTTGTGTTCTTTATTTATTATTTTAATGGAACTATTTTGTCTCGCTATCAAGTGCTTTCTTTTGCGTCCGCGTGAATGGACGGTTTTTCGTAAGTAATGCTATAGTATGGAGTTATTTTATTATAGTGTATTGGTTAATTAATTAACAGTTCGGCAAGATAAATTCGTTGTAGAAGCGTCACTCAGGGTGAATTGATTTTTATGTATCCTCTGGTTTCTCTTTTTACCCCTAGCCTTCGGCTCCGGTAAAAGAGCTCTCAGAGGGTACATAAAAATCCATCCACCCCTCGTGACGCTTCTACAACTTATATTGAATTATCACACACAAATCACAAGAAAATTGTTTTAAAGAGACATTCCTGAGTTTGCTGCAATTTTTAAGATGTTATCGAGTAAAAGAGACTTTAAAATTGTAATTACATATCAAATATATTTTTCTGCATAAAATATTAGTGGCTGTATATTAAATGTGTTTCTGATCGTTCTACTATTTGTACTAGGTTAAATTTCATTTTATTTCCTAAAATATATTTAAAGCTGCATTGTCTGGTTTCAATCGTATACATTCAAGTTCTAAGTTCAAATACAAGCATAACTGCACTTTTAATTCACATGCGAGTTGTCGTCATTAACGCATATCGTCAAATGCTTACTAGCCAGTTAGAACAATGTTCGTCATTCTGTAATACCGTACGGATTCTAGCAGTCATTCCTTGCAGCCAATTACGTTAGCAGCAGACACGCATGGCGACGTTCTATATCCCAGACTCGTACACCTTTTATAATGTGTGTTGTGGTGTAATTTATACAAACTAGGTGAACATCCTATATTTCCGTAGTACAGAAGGATTTTTTAAGTGATACTTCAGATATTATAAAAGTGCTTAATAAAATGGTTACGTTGTATTTATACGGATATTAGTAACAATAAGACTGTAAAAATGAGTCTTGGTTGTCATTTTGTTTTTGTGTTGTTTTTATATGAAGATACTCTTTAAAACATTTTCAGTTGTAGTTAATAATAAAAATTAGCATAACAGTGTGTTTAAAAGTGTGAAATACACGTAGCAATCGAAAGGTGTACAAGTGCGATGTTTACAACGTCGACATGAGTGCCGAAATTGACTGTTATCGTAATTGTCTGCTACGAATTGACTGCTCAGTTTTTGTAATGCAACAATACCGTACTATTTTTAGCCCAGTGAGGGCTCTCCAAAAGTGTCCTACTTTAAAATTCTGGGTTTATTTTTAACTTGGAAAAGCCAATGCAGTGAAACAAATTCAGACTGCGGCGTCTTATATGCTTAAATAATAAAAATATTCCCGAGAGTGCCGCTTTAAACTTCTTATAAATATTAAGACGACCTGAAACACATTATATATATGCAGACACTAATATTCTAAACAAGAGAATATATTTAACATGTAGTTTAATCATAGAAATATTTTATCACATCTTACAATGCAGCAAACTAAGGAATGTCCCTTTAAAGGGAAATTCCTGAGTTTGCTGCAATATTTTAAGATGTAATCGACTAATAAAATATTTCTACGATCAAACTTACATCTTAAATATATTTTCTTGTTTATAATATTAGTGGCTCAATGTTAAACGTGTTTCTGATCTTTCTAATATTTGTACTAGGTTAATTTTCATTTTATTTCCTAAAAAATCCATTTCGGCTTCTTACAAATATTAAGCCGACCAGAAACACATTGAATATACAGACATTGATATTCTAAACAAGAAAATATATTTAACTTGTATTTTTAATCGTAGAAATATGTTATTAGTCGAAAACATCTTACAATGCAACAAACTCGGGAATGTCCCTTTAAGACTGCACCGACTTATTATCTGTGGCTAGACATACTTTGTTTTCTGCACTTCACTTGCTGTCATCTGGACCTGTTGCAATGCCAGCTGAACATTTTCATGGTTTAAAACTGAAAAAAGACAATACAATGGCGAGTTAATGGAAACACCTTCAGTTTATTTCCAATTAGTAATTTCATTAGAATACAGAAATTAGTTTCAAACTTTCATGTTACCCCAATCTGAATAACAACCAGCTAGTGACGTGCTGAGGTGTTATTAAATAATTGCTTCTGTTTTTGTTTTTAAAACTAAAATCTGAACAAAATTGTTAACTACAGTAAATTACTCTCCTACCTTTAATTACTGTTACATTTCCCCCAAATTTTGTCCAGACACAAGTTGTGAAACAATTATTACAGTGACACAGATTCCACATATGAGACTATAACGATGTCTCCAGTATTGACTTTGCTAAGATAGCATAGGGCAAAATACATGCAGTTTTCTGCCATCTGCCATTTTGCTTTTTTATGGAATACGCTTCAAGAGGGGTGAAAGCATTCAAAGTATGTGATGTTATTAATATAAAATCAATGTTCTCTGGAGGTATTTTTAAACAAATACAAATTTAAAAAAAAACCCAATATGACGTCATCATGTTTGCTTTATAAGAATTGTTTCTAATTTTTTAGGAATTTATCGATGTATAACAGTCACAAATGGTATAAAATTGCTTCGCCACGCTACGCAATTTTATACTACATTTGTGACGTTTATACATTGATAAATTCCTAAAAAATTAGAAACAATTCTTATAATTACAAACAGTACAAGATTCTGACCCTTTAATAAAATATTATGAGTTTTTGGTATGTCATATTTTAAACATGATGTCAAGAGTGAATACAAGAATTTTCGAGAAACATCTAGCAAGTTACAATTGGTATAAAAACACTTTGTTCATGTTCAGAGACAGGCAATTTTCTTATGAATGAACAACATGGCCACATGCTGCTTTACATCTGAGTTCTGTGCAGACGCCTCATCCTATATTCGCAAATTACATCTGCCGAAGACCGAAGATGACGACAACAACTGATCACGGTCTTCCGTGATGACGTATATTTTTATGAGGTTTATGGAAGGATAACAATTGTTTTTTTAGTGATGTAAGCCAATCAGAATACAGTAAATCATATAAATTTGGAAAGTTTGTAATTATTATATCATAACACGTTACGATGTTGTTAGATTAAGTCATATCCTTTCATCCCTCTTGGAGGATGTATACTACCAAATCAAATCCCACAGATGACAATAGTAACCTGCAACATATCAACTGATATAAATGCCACGGATATAAATACTGCCATCCCTCACTCTTACAGTGAATAACAAAAAGTGTCCGTCAAGCTGCTCATTTCTGAGATAACGGTTAACGTCTATGACTACCCTAGTAACGCAAAAGATTTGAGTACTGTTTTCACATGTACCCCATGCATGTTTCAAGCACAAGGCTACTTGATACAGTTGTACTAGATGAAATAAAATTGTATACATTTTTAGCCCAGATGAAACTAATTATTTTCACAACCAACACACTCACATTGATAACCAATCACAGGACTTGTGGTGTTTATTTCAGTTGGGTGTACCTCGAACTTTGACCCAGCCAGAAGTTATTTGGTTTAGTACTACATGTACCTATAGAGTATTCCATAAAAAGTCAACATGGCAGCCAGTACAACATTACATGCTTTTTGCCCTATGCAATCTCAGCAAAGTCGATATAGTTGACATGGATATTATCTAGTATGTGGAATCTGCGTTATTGTAATGGGTTTTTCAAGATTTCTATCAGGGAAAAAAAAAAATGCAATTTATCATAGTTGTTAACATTTTGGTTCATACTTTAGAAATTTGTACAAATTTGAGAAAATACATGCTGTAAATTACGGCCAAGCTATATGATGGCGACATCATCTTTAACTGATGGAAGTTTGATTGCGGTGGGTTCCACTTTAGCTACCTCTGGTTCCCTTTTGTTCAACATCTTAGTCATTATTAGTGTATTTCATATGTGACAAAATCCAGCTTTCATATCTAGAGAATCATCATCGATAGGTTGGTAACATTTGAACAAATCTTCAAACAATGCGCTTCTTTTACTAAAGAAAGTTGTTCAAAATGTTGTCATAAATCAGATAAGAGCATAGCCCAGTGGTAACATGCTCGCTTGATGTGCCTTCAGTCTAGGATCGATCCCCATCAGTGGGCCTACTGGGCTATTTCTCACACTAGCCAGTGCATCACAACTGGTATATCAAAGGTCGTGGTATGTGCTATCCTGTCTGTTGTGCATATAAAAGATCCCTTGCTGCTAATGGAAAAATGTAGCAGGTTTCATCTCTGTGACTGTGTCAAAATGACAATGACAAATAGCCAATGATTAATAAATCAATGTGGAAGGAATGAATGTTTAACGACACCCCAGCATAAAAAATACACCGGCTATTGGGTGTCCAACCATGTTAATGCAAACAAATAAGGTGACGATCAACATCAATAGAAAAATTCAAGATTTAAATAAAAACAGTGAAAAGAATTGTGCAAAAATAAAGATATCACAGATTGATACTGACTTTTACTCAAAATTTCAATTGTGTGCTGTACTGGCCATTCTCAAAGAGAATGTTACACCCATGCACCACGGTGAGGTTAACCTCTCTTTTTTAAAAGAAAATTCTATACAATAGTTAAATAAAGGAAATTTTGTAACATTTCAAATCAAATCCAGTCTACTTAATGCAAAAAAAAGAAAAAAGAGTCACAACCATATTTTAAAAAATCAAAAAACCACATCCCTGCTTAAGTTAGTACTATGACAGGTTGGTATCTCTGTTGAGGTTACTGGCCGTACTCACATGATATGTTACGACACGTCTGTCGCATGTGGTCAAGATGAGCTAACACCTGGTCCACACTCGGGTTCTCTTTCTTGGAAGATCCAGTTCTGTAAACACGCAGTCACAACATTAATTAAATACTGTAAACCATGAACAAAATGTTTGCGGTTATACAGTAGTGTTTTTCCTAGCTTGTTTTAGCATGGTGCAGCACCATGCCTCAGTAGTCTAGCACTAGCTTGCCTTAATCAGCCCCATGCTGCCCCGAGATTGAACAAGCCTTTTTCAGTAATTAATTGTACAATTTCCTTTATAAACACCCAAAAAGGTATTATTAATTAATAAAATATGCCTTTTATATCTTTTACCATTCATTTATTAAAGCAAGCAAATAAATTACATTAATGTTTATTTCACTTAATTTTTGTGTATTTTTAATGAAAAACAAGTGCCCCGAAAATGGTGAAAATGCCCCAAAAGTGTTTGGTCTACCATGCCGTACCAAATTTCGTGGGAAATCACTACAAAGTTTGTATTGTTCACATTACTGTGACTAGTAATGTTCCAATAATTGAACATTGTGCAGTTGAACTTTACTGATGTGATAATTGATTATATAGAAATTATTTTTACGAGCTTGTGTGTTGTAATGATTTTACGAAACGAGTGTCAGGATTATTGTATTACTCAAGCGAGAGCATGGGTAATATGTGAATCCGGACAAGGGTTTCATAAAATTAGTACAATTCACACACAAAGCGTAATAATTTCTTTATTATACACATTATCCCAAATATTATTTTCGTGAATAAGAAGCTAGGATAATGTCAAAACGTTTCAAACTTAACTAAAAAGACATGATGAAAAAACATCATTTTACACTGTGGAAGTCACATTACATTATGACGTCACTTCACAAAATTAAGTAATTCATTGTACACATGAAATCATTATGACACACGTGGGTCACACTGGCTATATTTCCCTGAATATGTGGCCAATAAATATGTATTTTATATATTACATGTATATTCATAATTACTCACCTGATGCAAGATTCAAGATCCGAATAATTTAAGTCCTTCTTAGGTAAGTATAATTTTAACCGATTGTCTGATCGAAAGTTGATTGGTTGGTGCCAACCAATTATGATCAATGATGAAATTCCAACCGATTCTAGGGCTGGGCGGTATACCATATATACCGTTCGGTATCGATATTATGTTAATACCGATTTACCACACCGAGCAAATTTCAAAATACCAAAATTTCGGTATTGAAAAATATTTCCCGGAAAGCACTAATATTATATCTGATGAGTTCAAAACTGATTGCAATAAATCAGATGAAAGCCTTGTGTATGGAATTTATTTTTATTCAGATGAAATTAGCGGGTGAGCCTTAACACAGGCAGGCATATATTTTAAAGCCGAATATACCGAAAATAGCGATATCGATACCAAACTTCAGATTTCAATACCGCCCAGCTCTAACCAATTCCTAACACTAGCTCACACCTAACCTCAAGTTGTAAAATGTCTTACTTTGTGGTTGGAGTGTGCTCAATTCAATGTAGGTCATTCACAAAATTTACACATCAATAATATCGTGAGACACGATTGCCGTTTTAACTAAATCTGATTTGTTTTCAATCAGTAAGAAATAGAAGGAGTATTAACTGTTTACATATAAAGAGAATTCATCACAAGTATTTTTTAATATGGAAAATATCAACTGAGTCTATGTTAATTAATATTTGTCGAGGCTCTGCTGAGGCAAATACTGATTAACTAGATGAGGTTGATATTTTACATATTAAAAAACATAAGTAGTGAATTCTATTTACCCTATAACACTTCTAAAGTAATATTCTAATTACCTTTTTGGTAAATCACAGTACTAAAGTTGCCGCCATCAATAACATGACGTCATCAAGATTAGCACAGATTAGTTTGACATCACACATTTTAAATAAATCTTTGAAAACGTTATGCTCAGGTACACAGGTCTTGTTGGCTGGTAAGCAAATGGCCCATTGACAGTAACAAATTACCTAGAGACCTTGCAAATTTACATACCATTATTAACTGGGTTAATAAAGTAAATTATCACATGGGTTTATGACATGGATAAGTTATAGAGTAAACTTCATTATTACATGGGCATTATTCTTCTCAAATTAAATATCACTCAGAGGAGCCTCACACAGTGACACTATTTTCTAAATAAATCAAACTTCACAGGATAAAGCCAATATCCTGACATTGTAACTAGTTATTCTGTAATAAATTACATCATTATCATACTTAAAGGGACATACCCTAGTTTCAGTTCATGAAAATTAACATTACGTTTATTTTAATTTACAAACCTGTAACACATTTTGATAAAGTTACAATTGAGTGAAACATGACTCTTTGACTTTGAAATGGTGAAATACCCTCTAAAATAGAATAAAACTGGACTACATAACTGTTACTTCTCAGAGGCATGTGCCTTTTTAAAAATATGAGAAATGCATTTTGTGATATTAAAAAACATCAGGATAACCAAAAGCACTTCGAATGTACAGAAATGGATACTTTAAACAATAAAATTTAAGTAAAGTATGATTTCAGTTATTAAAACAACGCCTCTAATAGTCAAAACTATGTCTTAGTGTTTAAAAACTAAGGTATGTCCCTTTAATAAAAAATTTACACAAAAGCTCTTTTTTTCTTCACTTCTTCAAAACTATCACAGAAAATAAATAAAAAGATCATATAAAAAAGATGACAAAGTGACACCAACTCACCTTTGTCTCTTCTTGGGCGTTCCACCATTCAGCTTCGTGAGTTGTTGGAAAATGAGCTCGGCCAATCTGTCTTCATGTTCTTGTGCCCAGTACTTGAGAATAGACACGGCAAAGTAGTCCGACTTCTTACACTCTCGAACCAGT
>JAECMU010110966.1:0-11766 GCA_016106625.1 Dracogyra subfuscus
TTCAACTGAACCTGTTCCAATTGTTCACCTCATTAGCTTTCCGGGTGTTATTTTCATTTGATCTCGAGAAGGAATGTAATTAACAATGCAGAACACACTCGCCATCAGTTTACAATTTTGGTTAAAAGCATGAAACTTTGCACATATATACCATGACCCATTACAAGTATTTTCAGATATGGGCCAAAGTTAGCAGGGTTCCTGGTGGCCACAGACAGATCAACAAATGTCTCCCACCCACTTTAGTCCAACATGAAAGAAAAAGTAAAAGAGTATCGTGTATAGTAGCTGGATTGTCAGTGAGTGGGGTATAAGAATAAAGTAACAAAGAAGATGAAGAGACAGGGTGGAGGATAACGTGGATTAGAGAGAGGACGAAGATGGCGGGGAGAGAGAGAGGCGTAAGAAAGATGAATTAAAAAAGTAATAAAACTAGAGTTACAAGTAACTATTGATCAGTGGCTTTAATAATACATCTAGTACACAAACATGTAAATATGCAAGACAAAAACTGAACTATACAATATACTCATAAGTCGATAATATTCATACGTCAAGCTCACGCAAAATACACGTCTTAACCATTTGATAAATTTAAGCTGTGCAGGAAACAACAAAAGATGAAGAAGGTTACAACAAGTTGAAATATATTGGAACTGGAGCAATATTTATATTACCATACTTAGCATTGCTCTTTAATCCTTTTGTAGTACTGTTTTTTAAAATCCACATGCTAATACCCGGAGCTAGACATTAATTTCCTTGAACTAGACTTAGGGGATTGATGGGGGGCGTGAGTGATAGCTCCCCTTAAACAACGAGGTTTGTGTGTAACTGGTGATTATGTCACGGTTTTGGAAACATTTTCCATGTAGGTGACCACTTTTTCGTGCACAGAGATGTTTCGAATGTGATATAGTTTAATGACGTCGTTCTAGTTAAAGACAAAAACATGTCGGAAGGAGACCAGCAGCCGCCAAGAACACTGTGAAATAGGCATAATCGACGCGTCGCTCTTTGACATTATACTCGTCTTTCCCGAACGCTGCCTTTAACCGTTTCTTCAGCGATATCACTTCATCCGAGTCACATTCGCTATACTCTGATCTCAAACACTGGGTGATGGCTGCCACGATAATGGCGGTGGCACAGTGAATGAGTACAAGTAGAAGATACGTCTCCATGTTGGATATCGAGGATGAAGTTCGCGGAATGCAGTCCGTGATGAAGTTCAGAAATATAGCATAGGAAACAAAAATGGAAATCAGATACGACAGCCTCTCGTCAGACACCAGTGGAAATAAAAAGACGAAGGCAGTCATGAAAGACAAGAGGAATATTGGGAAAATAATGCTCACGAGGTAGAAGAGACTCTTTCGTTGGATGGTCACTGTGTATTCGGCAACGTCCGCGAAGCCGAAAGACGTGAAGTAGATCTTTGTCACCCGGCCTTCGATTCTTTTGAAAAGCCATTCGCTGTTTATTAGGAAATGACGTCCCAGGGAAATGAATGGTTCTTTCAAGACAAAGTTGAACTTCGTGCCCTGAATACCAGAAAACGACAGTTTGCACCTCTGAGCGTCAAACGGATATCTCGAGGTATTGATCTCACAAGTGGTTTTAGTCATCCCGTACTTCTCTTGAACGACATATCCAGTGTAATGGATTAACAGAGGGATGTCACTCTTCAAGGATTCGCCTTCGGCAGAGTTGACAATCAATATTTTTGGTATCCAAACACTACTTCTGGGAAGCTCGATATTTTCAAGACCGCCATAATGTTCCGGGTTCCATGAGAGTCTTTTGTCCAGCCACTTGAATCGAAACATGCCCTGGAATAATACTACTTGTTCCACTTCTATGATACCTAGAACAGCTACTGGCAACACTGTTATCGAGATGGTGTTGTTTCCAAACAAGCTGGTAAAAGATGGAACCAACACATTGTAGTTCTGGGTTAAATCGGTTACCAAGTTGGCAAATGCTGACAAATGATTCTTCCTTTGACTCCGTCCAGTCACTGCCATTATAGTTGTCTTGTATTCAGCAGTGGTAGGCCTAACAGTTCCAAATGGATCTGTTTTATATTCTGATTCCACAGTTTTGTAGAATGTTGATTCCGCTATTGTTGATGAGGATGTTTGAATTACAGCTGAACTGGTGGTTCCAGCTGCTGATAAAGTGGTTTCGGCCATTGTTGGAGTGATCATTTCATCTACACTTGGAGTGGTGGTTTCATCTACAGTTGTGTCGGTATAAGCTACAGTTGGAGTGGCAGCTTCAGCTACAGTTAGGTGAGTTTCAGCTGCTGCCATTGTGATATTATCTACTGCAAGAGTAATGGTTCCAGTAATTGTTGGAGTAATGACTTTGGCTTTAGCTACAGTGGTAACTTCAATTTTAGATTTAGCAGTGATGTCAGCTACTGTTTGAGTGGTGATTTCAGTCACTGTTGGAGTGGTGATTTCAGTCACTGTTGGAGTGGTGATTTCAGCTACAGATGGAGTGGTGGTTTCAGCCACTGTTGGAGAGGTGGTTTCAGCTACAGATGGAGTGGTGATTTCAGCTACAGATGGAGTGGTGATTTCAGTCACTGTTGGAGTGGTGATTTCAGTCACTGTTGGAATGATGATTTCAGCTACAGATGGAGTGGGGATTTCAGCCACTGCTGGAGTGGTGGTTTCAGCCACTGTTGGAGAGGTGATTTCAGCTACAGATGGAGTGGTGATTTCAGCCACTGTTGGAGTGGTGATTTCAACCACTGTTGGAGAGGTGATTTCAGCCACTGTTGGAGTGGTGATTTCAGCCACTGTTGGAGTGGTGATTTCAGCTACTGTTGGAGTGGTGATTTCAGCTACAGATGGAGTGGTGATTTCAAATACTGTTGCTGTATTCATCTCAGCTACTGTTGTTACAGCACTACTGTCTATTGCATTCACGCTTTTATCTTGTTTTGTCTTCTTTTTCTTTGACGATTTTCTAGCATCTCTGTCTAGTTGCCTTGTCACAGCATCTTCCATCGTAGTACGTGCGTGAAGTGTTGTCGCATTAGCAGGCTGTACTAAGACACAGCTTGTGATAATTAATAGATGGTAGCAACACGAGATTATGATTATATGACAGCAGAACACGGCCAATTTCAACATCGTAGTTTTAAATCCTGAAAAGATATAGTCAAGATATATCACAGGGTTGCTGCATACGCCCAGCTAAATGTCAAAATATATGGTCTGGGATACTTAACTTCATAGCTCTATATTCAATATATTTCATGCGACAGTATCGTCATTATCAAACATAATTAAGTCATAAATATATTTGTTTATCAGACTTAATGACATTTTGGGACTGAATGCAATAAAACCGGAATCCGTTATAATTGTAACTATTGTTTACCTTTTTGGATACCTGAAACTATTCTGAAATAACATTCTTGTAATACAGTTTTGTGATCGGTTTGGTCATAAATGTTTCTGATATATTATGTTAAACACTATGCAGCAGATGCGGATTCATTGGTGGTCAAATAAATAAAGTAGTTAATTTACTTTATATTAGCGTAGTTTTGTGTTATGTTCAAACGCCATCACTAATCCACCTGTACTCAAATTATCTTTGATTTTTGTTTTAGCGTACTTTTTAGAGTCAGTCTTGTTGCTTTATTTAACAACACCAGGAGGCTAACATTATTAATTTCATATATATTTCTGCACTATTTCTTTAAAAGCTATAATGTTTGGAATTGCTTGTAGAACACCCATGGCTCCTGTTATAGCCGCGATGGCGTGTCTCTGTTTGTCATCTGGTTTTCGTAACATACCTCAAAGATTAGGATATGATCGTCTGACGGCGGATCTTTTGGCGGGATACTCAAAGACCACTCCCGCCTTTCTGAGCGATGACAACACTACCATATACGTACACCTAATTCCAGTCGCAGTCATCGATGTCGGCCATTTTGGACATACGTTTTATTTCGAAACCTTCTCTTATTTTTTCTGGTATGACCCGCGGCTCACGTGGAACCCGTCGGACTACAACAATATCAACCAAATACAGGTACCCACAAATTTGTTATGGAAGCCAACCCTTTTGCTTTTAAATTCCGTTGAAAACCCAAAACTTGAATCGAACATACCATTTGTTGTTCAGCCCAGCGGACTTGTAATTTATGGTGTATATGGTGTATCCAAAACTGCATGTCGCCTACACGTATCCAGATTTCCCTTCGATACCCAGCACTGCAGACTTTCGATTACTAGCTTGCGTGGCACAAACTACAAATTCCACCTCCTAAAAACTGACTTAAGTCTAAACGAATATTTCGATATATCTAGCGAATGGATTCTTAGAAATTTCGACGACCAAGTTATTCAGCAGCATTTCGAACAGACCATCGATGTTGCAGAGATCGTTGTGACACTAGAACGAAAGAATGTCTTCTACGTAGTTAGCACCATTGTTCCTCTGTTTCTGCTTTCAGTTGTAACGCCGCTCGTCTTCCTCTTTCCTCCTCGGCCTGGAGAGCAGATGGGATACTTGGTAAACATACTTTTGTCTTACGGCATGTTTTTCAACTTCATCGTGGAATTTATTCCACGTACATCGTCATACGTTACCAACTTTGAGCTGTACTTAACAGTTGTTCTGTTACATTGTGGCTTGGCGACAATTACCATGGTGGCGCTGTTAAACTATAACGTCCAAAAAGAAAGGAGAGCAAAAACGGAGAATCAATCGAAACCCGCCAGCGAATTACCAGTGTCCACCAACTGGTTTCATGAGGAGCCATCCCATGGTAGCACGAGATTCAAGCTACACCGAAATCGTGTTTGTTTTGTGTTGTTTCAGATAGGAGCTATTGCGGCTCCTTCAGTACTGTTACTCTGACGTTTTAACACACAATATGGGGTGTTCATTTGTGGATCCTTAGAATTCCAGACACAAGTATGCCAGATGTCCACTTCTACGTACAAGATTTAGTTTTAACTTCTTTTTTTTTTTTAGCCACATGCTATCTAATTGGTTAGATTTGTGTGGTGTGATTTAACCAATGACGATTAATTTAAAAGCACAGTTAAAAGTTTATTTTATTTAAAGACACCACTAGAGCACATTGATTTATTAATCCGCTATTGGATGTTAAATATTTGGTAATTCTGACACGTAATCTCCAATGACGATTTGGGGGTGGGGGCACAACTTTTTATAATTTTATAAACAAATGAAATACTATACAAATTAAACCCTGAGAGGTGTATGCAATTTTCTGGAGTAAAAAAAAAGAAGAGATTCTGAGGTGGGGGCAACTCCCCGCGGAGGGTACTGCCCTGCAATTAGAGTACAGCATTCAGTTGCTATTGTTCTAAACACAAACCCCGATTTGTATTAGTAATTTTATTCTTGTTAGTAAAAGCCTTTTCTTTATTTTCTTTTTATTATTATTATTTTTTTTTTTTAAGACTGAATTGTAAGTAAATAAATACAGGTTTTTAGATGTCCAAACTAAATGTCAAACATATTATGATTAAACAGTGGTATCGTTTTATTTTATTTTATAACAAGTGAACCTTAGTTTAATTTCATTTCTTGGATAAACCAGAGGTATAGCTAGAAATAGAAGAATGTATGAAATAAGCTTTATAACTCGATCTTTGTGTATGCACATGTATATACATATCAACATCGACATTGGCCTTTGAATTAAACTGTATGAAAAAAGGGACGATTTTAAAGTTTTCAAGCAATTTTCCCCTTATTGTCAAGCAATATTTCTTCTACTCCAGCTTTTGACGTGACGATGTTTCTATCCCACAACTCTGATATACAATATCATTTATGGCATTGCTGATTTGAAAAGCCACGACATTCTGGCAGTTATTTCATCGAGGTTATAACATTCTAAGTTTGAATGACTCCTGAAGGCTTTCAAATTTGTATGGAAGTTATTCCTCAATATGATGCATCAATAAATAAACTACATGTATGTGATGCAATGCGATATTTAGATTTTTAATGTGCTTAATGTTCTTCATTTAGATAATATATTACACAATTAGAATAAACATTATCCAGTGCCATTGACCCTATATGTTCAGCCTCCGTAAACACCTGGTTTTCATACTATATCCGGGTATTCGGGCTCGCGAATGGCTTCAAAAATGTTATCTACAAAATATTTTTTATTCAATTCTTAATCTTAATATTTATAAATAATATACTGGTGTTTGAAATCAACGTGTATCAATGTTACTTAGTGAGAACAGTGTTTCTATTCATTCTAACACTAGTATCTGTACCGTACCTTTCTATTTCATTACTTGTTTAAATTCTTAAATCTTAATACATGTATTTATAATTAATATATTGATCTTCGAAATCGACGTGTGTTGGTGTTACTTAGTGATAATAGTGTTTCTATTCACTAGTTGTACCTTTCTATTTCATTAATTATTTGTTTAACTCCTTAATGTATATTCCTACCGATACAGTATAGAACTTTATGCACTCCCCTGAAATTTTTGAAATTGCCAACTGGATTGTATTACTGCCGGGGTACTGGTGGAGAAAAACTGACCACAAGGGAAATATAGTGACGGGGAATACCCAGTTACCATTATGAATACAGAAGGCAATTTCAGAACTGCGCAATGACAAAAACATGCAAATAAACATTATATAATTTATTTCACATGGTTTGCTACTTATTTCAACACACTTTGACAAAGTAAATTGAATGCACACCTTATCAGTTAATATCAAACAAGTGCAAGTGTCAACTATATTACAACCAACACTTACAACATCACAAATTTATTAATTGAACATGTCATGATACCATGAAGTTAAAGGTACCTATGTTTTCAGGGGGTGGTGGTGGTTTTTCCATCTTGTATGCGCACAAAGAATTTTACATCCACAAGGTATGTAGTCCCTAGAAATGAATCTTAAAGGCATATTGTCAGAGACCACTGACTTATTACATGGCCTAACAAAGTATTACTTAAAAATATACATATCTGATTTGTCCCCAAATGTACTTGATTCAACCATCTACGTAACCACTTACTAATGATATTTTGATAAAATAATTGAATTATGGTAATGTCCATAATTAAAAAACTAACACTGCTGAGAGGGTGGACATGAATTTCACTCCATCATGCTGTAAAGTGATGCAATAGCTAGATTTGGTCTGTAAAAATTAATGTAATATTTATTATTATTTTCTAGACAAATAAGGTCCTTAAATCTGTGACAGTATGCTTTTAATGGACCTGTAATCAAATTGAATGGAAATGCTCTCTTAAATATGTTTTATTATTTAAATCAAAAACAAAGTACAATTGTATTTTGTTTATTTTTACAAAAGTGTATTCAGCTATTACAGCTTTTATTTTACAATTTAAATTACACGTCATTACAATGTCGTTCCAAACTTTTCTATTTTAGTAAATCCAATGTATTTTGGGTTGTCCAGAGTCCTATTTAACTTGGCAGTGCAGTACAATGAAATCAGACCTGCAAGGACGATGCAGTAATGGTCACAGACAGCTTTAACATAAAGACATTGTCGTGAGCTTCTACATATAGTCCATACCACAGGACACTTTTTTCTCTCTTTTTTTTTTAAATACCATAACACATTTCTCCTTATGTAAAAAAAACACCTAAAAAAACCCCACAATATTTATGCAGGAGTATGGGACAGCCAATGATTAAGAACTCCAAAACAAGACAAGCAGAGATCTGTGTACCACAATGTTTTTAGATAACTATGTACCCCAATGTTTTTAGAGAACTATGTACCACAATGTTTTTAGAGAACTGTGTACCATAATGTTTTTAGACAACTGTGTATCCCAATGTTTTTAGAGAACTGTGAACCATGTTTTTTCGAGAACTGTGTATCACAATGTTTTTAGAGAACTATGTACCCCAATGTTTTAGAGAACTGTGTACCATAATGTTTTTCAAGAACTGTGTATCACAATGTTTTTAGAGAACTATGTACCCCAATGTTTTAGAGAACTGTGTACCATAATGTTTTTCGAGAACTGTCAGTTACTGTGTACCTTTAAATCTTGATAAGTTGATTAGTACCAGCAAACATTCTTAACAAAATTTAAACTAGAATTCCAATATAGAATCTATAAAATATGCTTAATCTATGTTAATAATGCTAAACACAATCAACAGCAATTTTGGTAAAATATAAAATCCGAAGAATTATACACATACAAAAGAACATTTGTGATATATGTATACACTAGTAGTGTATAATATGTAAACGTAAACTCAAGGTATCCATATAAACAAAAGATAAATACTACCTCCACCCAAACTTACTGTTGGTGTTTGACATTAATGGCTTTACCCTCTGACCTGATGACCCGAGCACAGTTCCATGAAGCAATTTTAGCCCTAAGATCACCTTAAGTGGCAAGTGCATAACTATATAAAGTGATCTTACAGCCAAATTTGCTTCATGGAACGGGACCTTGGACAGTAATCCATCAGTACAAATGTAACAGGAATAGTTCAGACTGAACATAAACTAAAGTTGAATTTTTAGCAAGACTGTGACCTATAGGAGATGAATGATCCATGGAACTGACCTCCGTCACTGACCCAAAAAGCAATCCTATGTATACCGACTCCCAAAATGTATGATACAGATGTCCATTCAATTGATGGTACTGCCATTTTGAGGTGATTAGGGACAGGCATGTGTGTACGATATATTACTGATATTGTTAAAATATGATGACATACAGTTGGAATGATTTATTTAAAAAAACACTTAAACTGCTTTAATTTTTGTGGAGAGTATATAACAGAGACTATTAAAATGCACAGCAGCAATACATTCATATGTGTTGTTTATGAATTTAAAGGTGCTTGGCCAAAAAAAAGTTTGTTTTGATTAACGACACCACTAGAGCATATTGATTAATTAATCATCGGATATTGACGTCAAACATTTGGCAATTCTGACTCGTAGTAAACAAAGAGAAAATTCGCTACATTTTTTATAATGCAGTAAGGGATCAATTATATGCACTTCCCACACAGGATAGCACATACCATGACCTTTAATATACCAGTCATAGTGCACTGGCTGGAAGGAGAAATAGCCCAATGGGCCCGCCAACATGGATCGATCCCAAAACGAGCGAGTGCTTTACCACTGGGCTACGTCTCGCTCTGTGCTTGGTCCACTTATAAGGTGGCTGAATCCAGCTCAGACAGCTGAGTATTTGCCCAAAGTGCTTTTGTTGTGGAATCTAACCACCAAACAACCCATTGGGGTCTCAAATATATAACATGGTGGGGGGGAAAGTGGTATTATTTGTTGTATGACCCTCCCTTTAAGTAAATCAGTGTACTTACATAGCTGAATAGTCTAAGCAAGAAACCAACAGAAATATTATAGTGTTTCCAGATGATTATGTTACATTACAGATTTAAAAAAACAACAACCCCAAAACCTTTCAAAACATCGAGCAATACTATTTATGCCTTGCTTAACATTACAAATACAAATGTGAAATGTTTATATTTACTCAAATGAAAGTCAATCAGAAGAATTAAGAATTATTAAGATAAAATGTATTTTGTGTATTATACACGATAGCATCTACAACTGTTAGAATAAGTCATATACACTGTCTATCAGCAATTCTGTATGTATAAACAAATATGTGGTATTGAAGGAAACACTGCCTAGCATATAGATTTAAGTAAACCAATGGAAGATATGCATGCAATTGAAAGCAGTAAAATCACTAGTGGTTCTTTTTAACTACATACATGTATATGTAAACATGTACATTGTTATAGAAGTTGGTTTTGTTTAACGACACCATTAGAGCACACTGATTCAGTGTCTGTGCTTAACGGGGTTTTTTAGTTGCCATCCAGGCTAGTGGTGACAGCACTTTCACTTGCCTGGTTCTATTTTCACTTGCCCAAATAATATTTTCTAAAAAAAAAACCCAACAATACTGCAACAGATTATAAGAGAAAACACAAATTTTTTCAGTTGCCCGTCGTCGTTTTCAGTCACCAGGGGCGATCGGGTGACTGTTAAGTTTGAACCCTGTGATTTATTAATCATCGGCTATTGGGCGTCAAACATCTGGAAATTTTAACATATAGTCTTAGAGAGGAAACCTGCTACATTTTTCCATCAGTAGCAAGGGATCTGTTATATGCACTATCCCACAAACAGGATAGCATTACATTGTTATAGTGTAGTTCCATAAATGTAATTCAAGTTCAGATATAACTAGGTTCCTGTGGGGTTTTTTAACCCTAAAAACATTAAAAAGAATGAAACCAGATGACAATATTGAGCACTATTAAATAAAGATGATATCAACAAACAAAACATGCCTATCATTTCACTACACAGCTAACTTACAATGCATTCCAATCTAATAAACAACAACAACGGTATGAAAAGGAAAACTTAATACAAACGTAGTCAAATCATCATGTCAACATAATATTTAAATATATCAAATACATACACAACTTGTGTGGCTTCCCAAGTAAATTTAATCATCACGTGGTTAAGTAAGTGGTAGTGATGGTATGAAAAATTAACACAAACACCATATTTAGCAAATCACTATGTTAACAATATTTATATGTCAAAGACATATACAACTTTTGTAGTTTCTTAAGTAAATATATATTTATCACAGTTCAAAATAGTGATATTATAGTAGAGTGTAGGAGAGGGTGGGTTGGGATAATGTAATGACACCTCAACAGATTTTTAAATACAACTAGCATGTTGTCAGTTTGAATCTAAATAGTGAGAGGAAACCTGTTGCCAACACAAGGCAACTTCTATTGAACAGCAGTAATGGATATTTATATGCATTTCCATTGATGGGGCAGCACATACCTTTGATATACCAGTCATATGGCACTGGCTGGAACTGGAAAAAACGATATACTCATGGATGGTGAGCATACTCAGGGCTATAGATTGCATTAAAGTCGAGGCGATTAACGTTGTGCCCAAAATACAGATGCCCAAAATAATCATTCCCAAATTAAGTATATACATACTGACCTCAAAATATCTCACCCCAAAACCACTGAAATATTAAGTTTATTTTCATTAAAACAGCTAGAAATGCACTTTTGAATATTGACAACTCTCCAGTAGCTGTTACAATGATAGTATTGACCTTAAATGACCTTCCTGTACTTGGAAAAAAAAAGTCCCCGTTGTGCCCAAATTAGTGAGATCTAAAGCCCTGATACTACCATTGAATTACAGCACATCTAATTAAGCTACATGCATGATGTTTTGGCTCATAACTCAGCTGTCTGTCCAGAACAGAGGTCAATTGTTAGTGGTTAATGATTTTTTTTTTAAATCTGGGCATGGCATTACACATGGATATTAAAACACACTCTGGGCATCTGAACATGTCAATTTGGCACACTGCCAAATTAGACAACAGATAATTTGTATACAAACTGGCTAATAAAATACCATAAATCCTTGAACAGAAGCCTGCCTTGAACAGAATCCTGCCTTGAACAGAAACCTGCCTTGAACAGAAGCCTGCCTTGAACAGAAGCCTGCCTTGAATAGAAGCCTGACTTGAACAGAGGCCTTCCTTGAACAGAAGCCTGCCTTGAACAGAGGCCTACCTTGAATAGAGGCCTGCCTTGAAACAGAAGCCGGTCTTGAATAGAGGCCTGCCTTGAAACAGAAGCCTGCCTTGAATAGAAGCCTTC
>JAECMU010110970.1:0-14772 GCA_016106625.1 Dracogyra subfuscus
TTTGTCGGGAACTCGGAAAGATATATTTGGTACGCGATCTGTGATGGAATCATTTCGATTCCATACAGAACTTATTTTACAATTTTTACGTGACACCGAGTTTTATTTAAAATTTTAATTTGATCTATCTGTGATATTTGTATTTTTACACAGTCCTTTACACGGTTTATTTTATTTAACTTTTGACTTTTTATATTGATGTTGTTTAACATCTGATGTTTTCCCGTTACCATAGTTTGACACCCAATAGCCGATGTATTTTTCGTGCTGGGGTGTCGTTAGACATTCATTCATTCATTCTTATAAATGTTAAGACAATAAGAGACACATTAAATATACAGATACTTATATTCTAACAAGAAAATATATTTAATATGTAAGTTAGCTCGTAGAAATATTTTATTATTCGAAAACATCTCACAATGCAACAAACTCAGGAATGTCACTTTAATATTGTCCCAGTGGTACATACAAAATTAGAAAGGAATCGTGACAAATGTTTCGCGAATTAACTTTTCTAAAGATTTTTTTCTAGATCACTGAGACCTGTTGGACAAAATTAGTTGGATGAAGCTTCGGGATATTGTTAAAAACATTGAATTTTCATCGATTGCATCTGTAAACACATTTCGATCTGTGGCTGTATCAATAGTCGGTATATTTGTCTTGCACAAATGTTCTATAAACTATTCATCAACGGTCGAATGGAGACAAACGTCTTTTATAGCCCGAGAGTCAATACCAGCTAGGATAGCTGAGCACAAGGAAAGAAATGGAAATTATTTATTTAACGATGAACTGAACACATTTAATTTACGGTTATATAGCGTTGGACATATGGTTAAGGACAACACAGATATTCAGGTAGGAAATCTGCTGTCACAACTACATGGGCTACTCTTTGTGATTAGCAGCAAGGGACATTATATATGCGCAATCCCATAGACAGGCTAGTACATACCACAGTCTTTGATGTACCAGTCACTGGCTTGAGCGAGAAATAGCCCAATGGGTCCACTGGCGGGGATCAATCCCAAATCGACCGCGCATCAAGTGAGCACTGTACCACGGCTACGTCTCGATCCGACTGAACACAAAACTTACTACATAGTCGGTTTGTCATTTTCAGCTGCTTGGGGGATTCCTCTGAAACGAATGAATTAATGAATGTTTAATGACACCCCAGCACGAAACATACTTCGGTAATAAAAACAAATAAAGTGATGATCAATATCAATATAAAAATTCAAGATTTAAATAAAAACAGAGTAAAACAAAAGTGTGCAAAAATACAAATATCACAGATAGATACTGACTTTTATTCAACATTTTAATTCTGTCCCGAAGAAAACAAGGAGATGTGTGCTGTATTGGGCATTCTCAAAGAGAATGTTACACCCCTGCACCACGACGACAGCCTATGTTTAACAGAATGTATGTTGGTTTGTATTAGGCGCAAATGTCCAAAGAAATGTTGGGTTATGTAATATCATTAATGAGAGTGCATACATGTAATATATTGTATGTAATAGATTGTATGGCAGACATCATGAATATCGGCATAACAATTTAATTTAGTCAGTGGTTTGAAGAAGGGGGCTGTTACAGCCATCTATCAATTTGCTAGTGGTCTTAGTTATATGCATATGCTAATATTGTATGTTTCGTTAAGTATTGATGGCCATTTTGAAGTTTTAGATGATCCTGAATATAATATATAAGTTATATTATATGTATATGTTATAGATAATTTGACTACACACTTTACGGTCAATAACTGTTAGGGGAGAATTCCTGAGTGTGCTGCAATTTTTAAGATGCTATCGACTAACAGAAACCTTTTATCGATTGTAATTGCATATAAAATATATTACTGGCTGCATATTAAACGCATTTCTGATCGTTTTAATATTTGTTAAATTTCATTTTAGTTCCTAAAATATGATTTTTGTGGTACCTACGAAATTATTTGAACATAAAATCCAGTTTGGGCTTCTTACAAATGTTAAGACAATAAGAGACACATTAAATATACAGATACTTATATTCTAACAAGAAAATATATTTAATATGTAAGTTAACTCGTAGAAATATTTTATTATTCGAAAACATCTCACAATGCAACAAACTCAGGAATGTCACTTTAATATTGTCCCAGTGGTACATACAAAATTAGAAAGGAATCGTGACAAATGTTTCGCGAATTAACTTTTTTAAAGATTTTTTTCTAGATCCCCGTCAGCTAACCACTGGGGTTTTTCTCGACATAACCATATGTCCGACGCCTATATAACCGTCATTGTAATGTGTTGAGTGCGTCGTTAAAAAAAAAAAAAAAAAAAAAAAAAAAAAAAAAAAAAAAAAAAAAAAAACAATTAGTTGGATGACGCTTCCGAGAAATTGACGTCCAGTCCAAATAATTGTGGTCGACAGGTCTCAGTGATCTAGAAAACGATTTAAAAATTAATACTCGAATAATTTCCCTTTTCAAAATGGCCGCCATTGTAAAATTGCCTGTTTAGTGGGGCAGATATGTGAAAAAGATGTTCACTTCTAGCAGAAAGTGTTAAATTTCGTACATAGGGGTATTTTGATCATCTAATTTCAAAAATTGATGGATCCAAGAAGTCTGACAAGCTCGTTAGCCGCCATCTTGAATTTAAAGATGGCCGCCATGGCAAAATATAAAATGTTCATATTTTCGGCTTCTGAACCACATATGAGAATGAAATTCGGTATTTAGGGATATTTTGGTGTGCTAATTTCAAAATTCTATTGATCCAATAAGTCTAATAGGCTGGTTAGCCACCATCTTGAATTTAAAGATGGCCACCATGACAAAATATCAATTGCTCATATGTTGGCTTCTGAACCAGATAAGAGATTGGAATTTGATATATATGGGTATTTTTGTTTGCTAATGTCACAAATTGATAGATCCAAAAAGTGACAGACTGGTTATTCGCCATCTTGAATTTAAAGATGTCCATGATGACAAAATACCAGCTGTTCATATTTCGACTTCTGGATCACACAGGAGATTATAATATGGTATATAGGGTTTGCTAATTTCACAAATTGATTGATCCAAGGAGTCTGACAGGCTGATTTGCCGCCATCTTGAATTTAAAGATGGCCGACTTGACAAAATATCTATTACCCACTTTTCTTCTCTGCGGCTCGTCTTCTCATCACTTGAACTTGTTGATCATGGCTGATCATGCTGGGCGGGCAGCATAGCCCAGTGGTACAGTGCCCGCCTGATGCGCGGTCGGCCTAGGATCGATCCCTGTCAGCTAACCACTGGGGTTTTTCTCGACACAACCATATGTCCGACGCCGATATAACCGCAATCATAATGTATTGAGTGCGTCGTTAAACAAACAAACAAAAACAAATGATCATGCTGATCACGAAAACATTGTCCTGAACAAAAACATAGCTGCATACATTGCAGATTTGCTGTAAAACATTTGCACTTTCGAGCACATCGCTTTTTGCACTTGCATTTGATCAACTCACGACACCCTTTAGATGCCTCTGGCATCACTGACCAAAACAGACACCAGTCACCTTCCTTACTCTTAACCCATTCCCAATCTGCAGGTGACGGAAGTTCAGGATTAGCGATTTTGGTCTGACCCCAGATGTGACCAGCTTGATAGGCGGCTATCTTCACGTGTTGGAGCAGAGCCTCCTTAGTTGGCGGAATGTTTTCCAATTGGCGGTTTCCATGAGCGAATAGCTGCTTGCGTGCTTCATTCATCTCTTTTAGAGGAGATGTTCTACTGTATAGGACAACCTCTGGATCTCAACCATGTCATCATCTGTTATTTCCATTGGCGCACGCGAGAGGCGGTTGAACACTTTCCCCAAGTTTGGCAAGGATTTCCAGGCATCCCAGGCAGTTATTTTTCCAATTCCACACAAGGCCGACACGGTATCGCATCCTGAGACAGCATGCAGACACAGAAGTCCCCATGAGTGGTTAGCACCAAGGCGATCAGCAATGGTATGAGCAGCAATATACCTAAACTTCGTTCCATGTTCATAGGCTAACCACAGTTCACATCCATGCATATACCGGTATATCTGTGTCTGTTGCATGAATCACTATCCTTCTGCAACCTTGTTGATAAGCATGCCAGGCATGGAGTAACATGCGTGAATCAGCCTCTTCGTGTGTACATGGTTGAAGCTGGAAAACATCAGAAGGTGGGTTTGATCTGGCATCTTCATTTGTTGTGAGAATTATTTACCCTTCGGGAACAGCCATAGTTTCCAGTGCCGATGCGAGAAAGGCAAATAATGTTTTTTTGTTGAAATCAACACGAAGAAAGCTACTCCAATTTCGTGGAATGGATGTGTTTCCTGCAACATGTAGTGATATGCCAGTACCACGTCCCTGCCTTGAGACTGTCAGATCTGTATGTGTCCCACACTACATCCACCCGCATCACCGTCTCCAGCTGCAACTGGCTTCCAAGGTAAGGAAGAACATGTTTGTTTGCTAGTCACTGAATGTTTTGATCAGATTATTTGATTTCGTGGTTCCAATTTATGCACCAATGCAGCGCCATCAAATATACTCACTTCTGCCTTGGGAGGATCATTAGGTCGTGGAGCCAAAGCTTCCAAACATTGCAATAGATCAGCCTTGCTAGTAGCAGGACGCATAATGTTATTTTCAGCCAGTGCTGGTGGCCAAGCATGGCATTCCTGTTGAAAAAAGTTGTCATGGTCACCATCGCTAGCTTGACAAGCTATGTACATTCGTGAAAACAGCTGCATATCACCTTTCATACTTGCTACTTGCTATCTTCGTCTGAGACTTCGAAGATGCCTTAATTTGAATAAAGGTAGATTGTTCCTGGCAATAGTATTATAGAAGTTTACAGAACACTCAGTGGGACGTTTATCCACAAATGTACCATATTGGGTTTTTACTGTGTCTTCGGTAGATCTCACTGATTCTATCACTTCAGCCGACATGATGACTTTGGTGTCTAGTCTTTGCTATCTTCCAAAAATGGATTTGCCATATTCTCAAGGACACAGACAACATTCTTGACATCTGATGCAAAGGCTTTTTGGATGCTAGGTAACTGTTCATGGTGGCGGACATCAAGTTTCCTCTTACTCTGGAATTTGTTATCAAACTCATCCAAGAGTCTGGCTATTTCAGGCCCGGCCATCATCCATCGGCGTAGAGCCACCTCATTTTCAGTGATTCCTATAATTCCGCCATCACCTTTCACTATATCATTTTGTTGTTCGTGTATCTGGTCATGTGCCATAGCAAAAAACTTGTGCGAAGATTTTTGAGTCACAAAGTTTCCATTGACAAACTGAATGTGAGTATCCCTGGAATTGTTTGGAAGATGTTGAAGGTCTTGACCATGCACAGTCAGCCACCTGGCATAATGATAGTGGTCCAAGGCAAACATCCATGGAATTATCTCAGTTAGTGTCTCCACATACAGCAGAAAATATGCTTCACGTTGAGATCTGATAAATGCCAAGAGAAGACACTCTAACTGCAGGACTTTATTCCAGTAGCAAAACTGGGGATGGTCTGCATCCATCTTATGGCACCACACAGGGAATGGAAGTAAATCATCTTCTGCAGCTGTTTCCCGATAGTCAGTGTATGCCTTTCTCTGCAGAATGAATAAGGCTGCTGCAGTAATTTGGTGAGCCCATTGCGCCCTAGATGTTTGAGAACCTTCTGAAGACTGTCTGCTCTACCTTCAGTTGTTACACCAGCACTGGTCATTATACTTGCCCACCCACTTCCATCCAGGAACTCGCCTATTGTTTTCAATAAAGCCATCTCAATATGAAGTACCACATACTTGTCTTCACCATATGTTCTTGGCCAGGTCCACTGGATCTTCTTAGCTATGGCATATAGTGGTTGGTCAACAGTGAGAACTGGTACTTGTCCTGGATTTACATGTTCTGTTGCCCGTTTGATGATGTCCATGCCATGCTTGACCATTACCAATGTGTGAGCACTATCACGGAATAAAGGCAATAGTCATGTGATTGCAGGTGGCCGGGGAATCTCAACCTGTAGACTGGCAAAATAAGCAGACGATGAAATGTTATCATTATCTAAATTGTCCTTCTGCTGTATTCTGTGAACAAAATGGCCACCACGTTTATTTTTAGGGTTGGAATTATATTCCCTGCATCTAAAAATGTTGAGAGCGGGCAGCATAGCCCAGTGGTACAGTGTCCGCCTGATGCGCGGTCGGTCTAGGATTGATCCCCGTCAGCTAACCACTGGGGTTTTTTATCGACATAACCATATGTCCGACGCCGATATGACCGTAATTATAATGTGCTGAGTGCGTCGTTAAACAAACAAACAAACTAACTAAAAATGTAGATAGCAAACATTAATGACAGCTGCAAAGTCATAGAAACAAAACTATAGCAGTCTGTTGTGCATGACGGTTATGGCATGAACTGTAACCTGAAATTTGAAAGGACATGATTTTCCGATACGGCGGCCATTTTGAAATACAAAATGGCCGCCACATTTTTCTTCTTTTAGTTTGAATTATATTCGTTGCCCTTAAAAATGTAGATAGCAATACTTTATAAGAGATGCAAAGTCACAGAAACTAAATTATATGTGTGTTGTGCATGGCCGTTATAGCCTACAGTATTTGAGAATCTCATAATTTCACCGGTTGGGCTAATTCCTTTTTTTTTCAATTTACCATAGGAACTCACAGGAAAAGTGCTTGGATCCATCAAATTTTGAAATCAGCATACTTCAGAGCTTCAGTGTGCCAATTTTCACACTCTCTGCCAGATGTGAACATCTTGGTCATTTTTTTTTTTTACATATCTGCCCCACTAGTTTGGAAAGGTGAACAGTGACACCCAGAGCATTTTATCCCAACGAGGTACTTAGACCAGATCGAACGTTATATTTCAAATGAGGGCCAATTGATGACTAGGGCCCCGTTTTACGAAGCACTCTTAGCGCTTACATCACCTTATGCGCATTTGGCAGTTATGATATGTTAAAGAACCATTCCTGAGTTTGCTGCATTGTAAGATGTTTCTGACTAATAAATATGTCTACGATTAAACTTACATATTAAATGTATTTTCTAATTTAGAATATAAGTGTCTGTGTATTCGATGTCTTTCTGGTCGTCTTAATATTTGTAAGAAGCCCAAACTAGATTTTGCCTTCAAATAATTTCGTATGTACGAAAACAAATATATTTTTTGAAATAAAATGAAATTTAACCTAGTACAAATATTAGAACAATCAGAAACGCGTTTAATATACAACCACTAATATTTTATGCAGAAAAGATATATGTAATTACAATCGGTAAAAAGTCCTTGTTAGTCGATAACATCTTAAAAAGTGCAGCAAACTGAGGAATACCCCTTTAATAACTAGTTACATACCCTTCGTTCCCTATGAATTCTATGTAGATGCTATTTTGATGTTTTTGTTTGTTCGTTTTATTGGAACATCTTTAAAGCAGAGTATTGGTGTGGGAATTGCGGGTCACTCAATGTCTATGATTCGAGACCCAGCAACGGCATGTTAGATGTAAAACTTAAATTCTGGTGGCCAAAAATTGTGTTATCCCCTGCGCCAGTTCGTTACTAGTCAAACCCGATGTACGTACAATATATAGGTATTTATACAAAAATACATACATATACAGTCAACCCTGTCTTAAGCGGTCACACAAGGGTGTAGGTAAAAGTGGCCGCCTAGGACAGGTGACCGCTTATTACTGGTTGTAACATATATAGTCTTTAAATATTTGTTGTTCTTTCTTGTTTAACGTCTGTACTGCTAATCAGCGGGTGTGCTCCACAGTTTATGACATATCTCCTTCAGAAAAAAAAATACAAATGAAACGTATTAAATTATCCATTCTCAACAATTTTGTTTTCCTTTACTATTTTATTATTTAATTCCTATTTCATGCGGTGTATTGACATAGTAAGTGAATCTACAAATGAGAAGCGTAATCTTCCCAGAGGCATAATTGTTTTAATTGATACACAGTAGAGATGTCGGGATTGAATGGGTACTAGTAAGGCGTGAAGATCGGTTATTTGCTGCACCGTATCGCTGTTGTTAAAATCTATTTTTATATAATAGAAAAAATACTGTATATATACATATAGATAGATTGATACATGGATGTATGTATGGATGGATGGATAGATGGATGGATAGATAGATATATAGATACTCATACATCAATACATACTAGTCAGTGCCAGGTCTGCCCACTGTTTCATGCACGTAAGCGGGATTGACTGCCTAACTTATAGACCCCATGCATATAGTTGATTTAAAGAGCATCCTTTTATATGGATGCATCAATAGTTCAAAAGTTATCATGGCAAGTCTGCAAAGATGCGGGCGATTCGGTGCAATAGGTTCGAGTCACAGCAACGGCACGGGACAATTTGTGACGCCAGAAAGAATGTATTTATGTCCTGCACCAGTGCCTAAGTAATATGCCAAACCAGTCATTAGGCCCAAAACCGTCAGGCATTTGACCTAATGACTAAAATGTCCAGGAATTAGGCTAAATGACTGAAATAGACCTCTAGTCATTAGGCAAAAAGACTGAATGAAAATTAATGGCTTGCAATTGCACGAAAACATTTATTCGAATCACATCAAAATGGTATTAAAGTAGTTATATTTATTACAGTAGTTTTTGTTTGACACCTCTTATTTTGTGTCTTCAATGGAAACGTAGTACAGAGGTGTGTCTTCATCTGTTTGTCGCTTCTTGATCAGTTTCTCCACGTCTCCACACTGTAGGATTTCAAACTTGGACATGAGGTAGTATTCGTGGTGGGTTTTCTTCCTGGAGTCAACAGAAATTTTGTTTAGCTTCTCCATAAGCAAGAAGTACTCTTCCTTTGGAATATACACTCTCTTGCACTCTTCATACGTCTTAAACAGTTCTCTCTTAAAGCGATCTTCTACAGGAACCTCCATGGTGGAAACATACAGCGATCTTAATGATATCAGGAGCTACCGTATTTTATAGCATCTATCATAAATTGCCAACGAGGCCAGTGCTCCACACTAATGAGTTGTGTTTTGTAAGGATTCAAGTTCTTTATTAACATTAAGTTTTACAGCTCGTCTGTTCATACACAAACAAATAATACATAACCACAGGAGAACAATCTTGAATAAACAAGAAAACATACATGTCACATGAAACACATAAAAACACATACGGAAAATGCCTTAAAAATCTTCTTTTCTTAATTTAACTGCTTTATATAAATATTTTCCAAAATTACATAAAGTTTTAGAATTTTGTACATTATATAATTTCAATAGCTTAAAAAATTATGGGTTTTTTTTTCTCCAATAATAAGGTTTAATGTATTTTTTTCTCAAATCAGTATAAAAGGGGCATTTTAAAATAAAATGAAACTCATCTTCCACAACATTTAAACAATGAAAACATAATCTATTTTGTCGCTGTGTATGATTATATCTACCAGTTTCAATTGCTAACATATGAGATGACAGTCTAAATTTTGACACACATTTTCTGTAAAGTACTGGAAGTGGTTTCCATAAATAAAATTGCAGATTGAATGTATCTGTAAAATATTTGTACATAATACATTTTGGCGAAATATCAGTTTCACTCCTAATAAATTGCATAGCATGATCAAGAATTCTTTGTTTGATTACCAATAAACATCCAGGATATAGTATTTGATTAAACCATATATCCCCCAAACCCAAATTAATCAATTCCTTTTTAATGTGGTATACCCAGTTTTGTTCTTTATAATTTTCTACTCTGTTATACAAAAAATCATAACAATTCTTCAATATACAATTAGATGTCACTAACAACTTACACCAGTATTTAATCATATTATATATCCGCAGGTATCTTAATGGATAACGACCAAGTTCTGCATAAATCATTACATTACATGTACCTTGTTTTAACACCCACCAGTTTGTTTTACAAAATTCCAGATGAATACGCTCAATATTATCTCCCTTGTGTGAACCCCATACTTCCGATGCATAATACAAAATACTACCAATATAACAATCAAACAATGATAACATAGTTGCTGGATTGAGATTAAGAGCTTTTAGGTGGTTTATGAACAATTCACTGGAAATAAGGTAATACTGTTCATATATAATAATAACACCAGACACCAAAACACCAGTTATTTATCAGTCCCTGGAATAGAGAACCCTTTCAAATACGTGTAACCAAGTCCAGGTCAAGTTCATCGACAGTGTTGCTTTGTTCTGGCAACCCTCGACTCGCCGTCACTCTGTTCCATAAATAAGGCCATCTATCTTGTCAGCCAACGGTGACATCAGAAGCTGCTGGTAACCACTATCACCCCAGCTCAAATCCGACCGTCACTCTGCTACTATCAACAAGGTCATCGGTGTCAGTCCCCAAGGTGACGCAACAAGCTGCTGGTAACCCATCATCACTCCAGCTCACAATAATAACCCTGACCCCAGCCGTTCACAGGAAACCTTTCCGTTCCAAAACTTGACACGTGTCCGCACACCATATATCACCAGCCGATTCTACTAACAATAGCCCTGGCCAGCACTTTTAACCAAGTGTCAACAAAATGGACTAGTCCACAATCACGCTGTGCCACTGCAGACCAAACCATTGCAACTGCTAGGGTATTTGACTGCACGTGTGAAAAGGTACCATATGACCACTGCGAGTAAATAGGCTAAATAAAATATTTCAATACTCTACACACCCGATACTCCACAACTTATATACAATAAAATACGGTTGTGACAAATACAATACCCAAATATGTAAAGTTATTCACAATTTCAATACAATTGTCATCGTAAAACCATTTTTTATTCTCTCTAAGTTTACCTGCATTTCTAAAAACAACATTTTTTGTCTTTGCATTATTTACACATAGATCCCATTTTCTAGAATAATCTAGCAAAGTGTCTAATTGTAGCTGCAAATCATCAATTGAAAACTTTACAAGATCATCTGCATACATTAATAAAACTAAATTAAGTGACTGACACTCATATGGTATACAGTTCCTATGGATAAAACTTACTTCAAAATCATTGATATATAAAGAAAACAAGATCGGTGACAAAACTTCACCTTGCATCAAACCTAACCCATTACAAAAATAATCTGACTGAAAGCCATTGACAGTAACACACGATTTAACATTCTGATACATAGAATAAATAACAGGTAACACTTTGCCCCTTAAACCAATCTTATGTAGTTTAAACCATAACTTAGACCGATTAATTGTATCAAAAGCTTTTTTTCAAAATCTATAAATGCACAATAAAGACGCTTGTTAGACGACAAAGACTTTCTAATAATTGAATGTAGTGCAAAAATAGCATCAACAGTACCAAACTTAGGTTGGAAACCAAACTGAGCATCAGTAATAATATCATTGGGTTTTTTTACCATGACAGAAGTCGCTGGTTAATAACTGATGTAAACAATTTACCAAAACAACTAACTAAACTAATTCCACGATAATTATTTGGGTCCATTCTGTCACCTTTATTAAAAATTGGTACAATTACAGCTGTTGACCATCTCTTTGGGACATAACCCGTTGACAGCACGCAGTTAAATATATTGAGCAATAGTGGTATCAAAAACTCTCTAAATTCAATAAAATATTCATTAATAATGCCATCAATACCATGGGTTTTGTTTCTTTTCAGGCTGTGTATTGCCGTTTCTACTTCTTCTGCAGTAATATCTATTTCAAGCTCATCAAACATAAGAAATCCTTCAAAACTATAAATATCATCATAACATTCATCAACATCTAATGACAAACTCTTAAAATGTTCCAAAAAAGTTTGTAAATCTACACATTCCTTTTTTTTTTTTTTTTTTTTGCGTTTTGAAAATTTAGCATAAAATTGTTTTGGATTAGTTCTTCTTAAAAGATCAAGCATATCACCTTCTGTACGTAAATAAAAAAAAATGTCTTTGTTGTTCTAAACTTTTATAAAAAAAATTTTATTATTATTAAGAAGCTGGTGATTTTCCAATGATTTGTTAACATTAAACCAAATAGTGGTCCTTTAATTTATCATCAAACCATGGCTTGTCATCGCTACGTGGAGGGGAGCGAGGAATATTGCAATGTTTACTATTTGAGGGGCGTCCTTCACTAGCACGTGATTTTGACTTGACAGATACACTGAAAAATGGGGAAACAATATCATTTAACGTTTGCGTAAATCCTTCAACACTGTTATCCATATCTGTTTGGGAAGTAATATTATTTGAAATAAAAGATTTACTTAATTTATCAAGGTTAACTCTAATAGCTTCCGTGCATTCATGCAAATGCTCTGATTTCCACCGTGAAACTGCACGGACCTGACCTTTGTTCATGTCAATTTCACTACAAACACGTTGGGTCATGCCTAGTGGTCTAATAATCAACACAGCATGCAATGGTGCATGATCCGAAAACTGCTTGAAATTACAGACAATACATTTTGAAAGGTTATCAAACATTTTTGGAAAACAAAGTAAATAGTCAATAACAGATAAACCACGACGTCCACTGTAAGTGAAATCATTACTATAACCATCTTTATCTCGGCCGTTTACAAGAAGCAAACCAGTTGTTTTACAAAGTTCCAATAGCCGTGTTCCATATTCATTACACCCTTTATCTGGATTAACACGTGGTGGTAACTTGGTGTCGTTAATATAAGAAAATAATCTACCAAATTTGTCACAAACAGATTTATGCGAATTATAATTTTCAATAAAATCATTTTTAGTTTGAGTGCGACTATTTAAATCACCCAAATTAAACATCTCTCTTAAATCTGAATAGGTAAGCTATAGACTGTCTGTTTTAAAACCCACTAATCCCTACCATCTAATTGCATTAGTCAAATACCACCTATCAACACCATCTAAAACACTGTGCAAGGTATTAAGTGGCCTCATAGTTCTTTAAAAAAAAGGATTAAAAGAAGGATTAATTTGTATTGATCGGTTGGTTGTTTGTTAATTACCACAGAAGCGATCAGTGCGCAACCTACATCATTAACATCAATCAATCAATCAATCAATTAACGGACTTTGTTAATGTTTCTTAGATCCTTGTGTTGTGATAGAGTTGCTTTTCATTCTTAAATGTTTATTATGAGTTAAAATTATTTTTTGCTAGTTACAATTGATTTAATTATTGTATTCAAATTAACAGTTAACACAAAGTGTATCAATCCTAACCTTATAAATGTATCCTTTAATACAGAACACTAATTAGTAACAATACGTTACAAAGGTAAACTTATAGATTTAATTACAGTTCTAAATACATATAATAAAACTACTGGTTACAAACTAAATATAAAATACATAAACGTTTTTAACCTGTATCTGCAGATCACGACGTAAAGAGCGAAAAAAGTGCCTGTCAACAGAAATCCTAAAAAGCGTGCAGGCTAAACTTTTACACAGCTACACAGCTACAATCCGGTCAGACATACTCACCGCGTTTTGTAAAATGAGTTAATCTGGCTAGTAAGTTTAACTTCACATTTCGTTATATTGATGATCTTATATCATTCAATAACAATAAGATCACAGATTACCTTTCATTGATTTACCCACCAGAGTTAGAAATAAAAGACACCACACACAGTGAAAAATCTGTTTCATATCTTGATCTATGCATAGAACTTCAGAGCGGCACTCGCCCTCACACTAAGCTGTATGATAAAAGGGATGACTTCAGCTTTCCAATTGTCTATTTCCCATTCATGTCGAACAATATTCCTTCTGCTCCAGCTTTTGGTGTCTACATTTCACAACTTCACAACAAATGCTCATCATATGCCGATTTTAAAGACATGCATGTCATTCTGGTACAGAAGTTGTTTGATCAGGGTTATAACATCGAAGGACTCCTGAAAGCTTTCAAAACGTTTTATGGTCGACACTGTGAGGCCATTTCACGATATGACGCATCACTGACAAAAATGATGTCTGATGTAATACCCTATTTTGACCTTGTACATACATTTTCATCTTTTTGGTGAAAATTTTGTATTTTACCTTATGGTGGACTTTATGGCTGCGGGTTGTGCTCATGACGGGTGCCACCGGTGGGGCAGGATATGCTCACCTTTCGCGAACACCATTTTATGGTGATTCATGAGCTCATGCCATCAGTCATATGTATTCCACTGATCTCTGTCCTGTGCACATTTGGTTTCGCAGAGCTGGTCTTGGGAGTGGCAGTCCTCCTGGAGGCAGCGCAGGAAGGGCGTGACGTGCTGTGCTAGATCTTCTTGGGGAATGTCAGTCCTAAGGACAAGTCACCCGACGGTGGATCATGGAAATTATCACGACCTTGCCTAAACGCCCCTTTGACTCTGCACACTGCAGAGATATGCACCTGACCACGGATACGGTTTTGTTGTTCAGATTAGAACATACATAGTTTGATTAAAATATTTTAAAATTATAATACAGTTACTACCACATAATAAGGTGTGTTTTGTAAGATGTATTCAGTGTATTAAACACATTTGACTAATTGCCTGAATTGCAATCAGGTAGAATGTCAAACAACACCAACCAAAATCCAGTCATTTGGCCTAATTCCTGGAAATGTTAGTCATTAGGCCAAATGCCTGACAGAACAGAACAGAACAGAACTTTATTACACTCAGGCCGCTATTCAGCGGCATATGAG
>JAECMU010110972.1:0-12463 GCA_016106625.1 Dracogyra subfuscus
CTGGAATATTTTTATTATTTAAGCATATAGAACAGAAAATCCCATTTCGTTTGGTGCATATAAGACGTCGCAGTCTGAATTGGTTTCACTACACTGGCTTTTCAAGTTAAAAATAAACCCAGAATTTTGAAAGTAGGACACTTTTGGCGGGCCCCACTGGGCTAAAAATAGTACGGTTCGGCTATTGGTGCATTACAAAAACCGAGCAGTTAATTCCTAGCAGGCAATTACAATAGCATACAATTTCAGCACTCATGTCGACGTTATAAACATCGGACTCGTACGCCTTTCGATTGCTACCTGTATTTCACACTTTTAAACACACTGTTATGCACTACAACTGAAAATATTTTGAGTTTTAAAGAGTATCTTTATATAAAAACAAAATAACAACCAAGACTAATTTTCACAGTCTTATTGTTACTAATATCCGTATAAATACAACTTAACCATTTTATTAAGCAATTTTATAATATCTGAAGTATCACTTTAAAAATCCTTCGATATTACGGAAATATAGGATGTTCAACAAGTTTCATATAAATTACACCACAACACGCATTATAAAAGGCGTACGAGTCCGGGGTTTAGAACGTCGCCATGCGTGTCTGCTGCTAATGTTATTGGCTGCGAGGAAGTGACTGCTAGAATCCGGACGGTATTACAAAATGGCGAACATTGTTCTAACTGGCTAATAAGCATTTGACAATATGCGTTAATGACGACAACTCGCGAGTGAATTAAAAGTGCAGTTGTGCTTGTATTTGAACTTAGAACTTGACTGTATACGATTTAAACCAGACAATGCAGCTTTAAAATAATCTTGAATTAAAACATGATTTAAGGATTGTAGGTTTACTAATCCATGTTGATCTATTGACTTTTACATTCCTGGAATGTTTCTGAATATTTATCTGGTTTACAAATAAGGATTATTTAGCGATGCGGAAGGAGACTACGTATTACACTAATGCGACGTTTCTTTCCCACCTATTCACAAAGCGTCTGACAATAACACTGCAATACAGACTGCGTTTCATAACGTTTAGTAGAGGTTGTAGAACGCATTATCAGTGTTTCATGTCTCAGTGAAGTAAGGAAGGAAATGTTTTATTAACAACGCACTCAACGCATTTTATTTACGGTTATATGGCATCAGACATGGTTAAGAACCACACATATATTGAACGATGAAAACCCGCTGTTTCCACTTCATAGGCTACTCTTTTCGATGAGCAGCAAGGGATCTTTTATATGCACAATTCCACAGACAGTATAGTACATACCGCGGCCTTTGTTACACCAGTTGTGGAGCACTGGATAGAACGAGAAATAGGCCAATGGGTCCTCCGACAGGGATCGATCGTAAACGAACCGCGCATCAAGCGAACGATTTGCCACTGGGCTACGTCCCGCCCCCAAGTCTCAGCGAAAACCACTAATAAACTTCTCCACGTCCATGTTAAATCTCGACATGAAAAGTGTACAACACAACAAACCAACACACCAATAATGTTTGTTTTTATTTTAAATATTTATTCAAGTCCCTCATTTACATGACAGACAACTCATGCTGAGGATAAAACATGAGT
Organism: Dracogyra subfuscus; assembly: GCA_016106625.1. Lineage (NCBI taxonomy): Eukaryota > Metazoa > Mollusca > Gastropoda > Neomphalida > Peltospiridae > Dracogyra > Dracogyra subfuscus. The sequence goes on from JAECMU010110972.1 coordinate 1,593, forward strand.
CGCGTACAGCACCAGTACATGACATAATTATCCGAGTTTAAGTAAACTTTCATAGTAATGAATGTAAACTATACAAATCATATAAACAAAACAAGATAAATGATACCACTATGGTTTATAAATGTAATAATAATACTGTTGCAATAACGTCCAGTCACTATTTTAGTCACACACACAGAAACACGTACATACATGCGCTGAAACACATGCACGCCCATACACATACACTCCTACAAATACACACACACGCACACTGAAACACGCAAGCACGTACACATGTACGCACACCCATACACATACATTCACACATTCTCTCTCTCTCTCTCTCTCTCTCTCTCTCTCTCTCTCTCTCTCTCTCTCACACACACACACACACGCACACGCACACGCACACGCACACACAAACACAAACACACGCATACACACATCAAAAGCTAAAGGTTAATTAAGGCATTTGCCCTGATAGCCATATTCAACTATCTTTAGTGCCACATTATTGCTTAATATAAAGTACATTGGTATATTTAAATAATACAACGATAAACATTCAGGAACCATCTATAGCGTGTATATCATACAGACAGTAAGTTTTGTATTTGGACGCGAAACTATGCTAACATATTAATAATTAAGCGCATAACAGAACCGATTTGACACAAATTACCCGATATGTTCCTTGTTAAGGAATTACCCGTATTTTATCTTTGTCTTTGACCTATTTGGCTAGGTAAGTAGCAAGGTTGACCTATTTAGCTAGGTATACACTGGTATCTCTGTTGTAGCTTGGCTTGCACCATTTGTCTACCACATGTGTCAACCATCTGATTAGAACTACATAAGTGTTTACTGCGACTTGTGTGCCAACCATTTGTGTCAGGACATAATAATGTTCAGACTTTTTTTCATGCGATGAAGTATTCGACTGGAAATCATCACCACCACCACAACCACCACCACCACAATCAACAACAACAACGACAACGACAACACCAATAATAATAATAATAATAATAATAATAATAATAATAATAATAATAATAATAATGTTAATAATAATAATAATAAATAAATAACGATAATAATATAATATTTGGAAAAACTATACAGTGAACCCCCATAAACCGGACTTCCATGGGACCATGCAAAATGTCCAGTTTTTTTTTTTAATAATGTTAGTTGACGCACAATACTGTTTGTTTCAAATGTTCTTTTTGAAACTTGGCCTTATATGTCTCACAATTGTTTTTCAAATAATAAAACGTTCACTTACAGGTTTTCTAGAGTTTCAAACATTTAATATTTTAAGTTTATAATACACATGTACATTGAGATAGCCGAAACTCTGCGATGTTTAACTGGACGTTCCGACATCAAAGGAACATTTCTGAGTTTGCTGCATTGTCAGATGTTTCCAACTAATACAATATTGCTACGATTAAACTTACATATTAAATGTATTTTCTGGTTTAGAATATCAGTATCTGTATATTCAATGTGTTTCTGGTCGTCGTAATATTTGTAAGAACTGGATTTTGTCTTCAAATAATTTCGTACGTAAGAAAATATTATATTTTTGGAAATAAAATGAACTTTAACCTAGTACAAATATTAGAACGATCAGAAACATGTTTAATATACAGCCATTAATATTTTATGTAGAAAAATATATTTGATATGCAATTACAATCGTTAAAATGTCTCTGTCAGTCGATGACATCTTAGAAATTGCAGCAAACTCAGGTTGTCCCTTTAATATGGAAATGAAACAACCTTTCGACCAAGCAAAGCTTACTATTTATTTTGCAAAAATAAACATTTTTAAAGAGACATTCCTGAGTTTGCTGCATTGTAAGATGTTTCCAAAAAATAAAATATTTCTACGATTAACCTTACATATTAAATATATCTTCTTGTTTAAAATATCAGTGTTTGTATATTCAATATGTTTCTGGTCGTCTTAATGTTTGTAAGAAGCCCAAACTAGATTTTGGCTTCAAATAATTAGGAAATAAAATGAAATTTAACCTTGTACAAATATTACAACGGCCAGAAACATGTTTAATATACAGTCACTAATATATTAGTAATGTAATTAAAATCGTTAAAAAATCTTTGTTAGTCGATAACATCTTTAAAAAGGTCACACGAATAAGAACACAGTGAATTAAATTCAGTGTTGTTTTGTCAATATTTGAAGCAAAGACCCTATCGTGAAGGAATCAATTATTCGTGAAGGGCCTATTAATAACATTCTTAACTTAATTAAACACCTAAGGCAAACCAGAAATCAGCATGTCTGAACTAAATCTTTAACTAAATCCAAACTGGGCCAAAATACGTACATTACAAAAAAAAACAGACTTGGTGAAATCAGCGTCCATTATACTATAACATTATATTATATATTGTTGTCATGGACACTCAGGCCTCGGTTGACAAGTTGTTCACTGCAACAGACGTACAGAACACAGGGTAAAGACAATGGAACAGAGATGCGACATGTCGTGTGTTCTGTGGGCTAATTGAAACCGTCCGCTGGACGATCTTCACTCGGCGAACACGCACGTGGCGGGCCAATATCGTGTTTAGTATCTCAGATAATGACACTTCCAGAGACGCAGATTAGATCACAAGTAGTTTCACTCAGGATTTTCTACGGAAGCCCATTGATGCCACGGGTGACTATATATTTGTGGTACACAATTAAGTGGCGGCAGTACAAAAATATATTCACCCCTGGCACCAACGGGCTTCAGTACTCTCCCGTCACAAATACCGTCGCTTCAGGGCCCATATTTTCGAAGCAATCCTGGGCCCATATTTTCGAAGCTCTCTTATCGCTACGAAATCGTAAAAACATCACTACAGCACACGCCATAGTGACGTCACAGCTTTAGATAATTTTACGATTTCGTAGACTATGATTGCTTCGAAAATACGGGCCCTGGCTTACGAAATTGTAAATCCATCGCAAACCATGACGTCACTATGGCGTGTGATGTAGTGTCGTCACAATCTATGATGGTTTTTTAACGATTTTGTAGCGCTAAAATGGCTTCGAAAATATGGGCCCTGGACCATAATAATGCAGAAATGTGCAGGTTGAAGTGGGCTCTTATATTGCATCTTTCACGGAGAAAAAGTTTGTTTTGTTTAACGACATCAATGGAGCACATTGTTCATCGGCTATTGGGTGACAAACATTAGGTAATTCCGACACGTAGGGATCAGAGGAAACCCGCTACAAGGGGTCTTTTATATGCACTTCCCCCACAGACAGGAAAGCACACACCACGGTCTTTGATCAGTTATGGTGCACAGGTTGGAACGAGAAAAAACCCCTAATCAGTTGAATGGATCCACCGAGGTAGCTGGATCCTCAAGATCACCTGCATCACCTCAGGCGAGCACCCAACTGACTGAGCTAAATCCCTCCCCTTTTCACGAAATGTTTTTGCGGCAGTGGCAGAACGGTACTTTGTATTTTTCATACAATAATATGTGATGGCTTGTGTGATGCACCAGAAGCTTATTAAAAATATATACATTAAATAACATATGCACTTTCACAGTCAGCTTAAATGTCAATCGCTGATGTTAAATTCAACATGGTGCAGCCAATCGAACATCTTTAAATCCACCTCCTATATAGAATAATCATACTGGATATTGCTTAGTGATATTATAAATTACAAGTATCCATTTAGGAGATAAACATACTCTGATTTCATTTTTGAGGTATGTTATCGTGGATTCGATACCTCTAAATGTCATTTAAAACCGAACGCGTTTATCTTCATTCTACCATGATTAAAACATATTCAAAGTTAGAACTAATTAAATCTTATGTCACTCTGCATGATTTGTCACCTAGGATTTAAAGTAACTGTCCAATCAGAATCGAGTATTTTCCAAAGTCATGGTAGAATAATTGTTATATCCCTACCAAGTAGTTGCTTCCAGCTTAACATTTGCGAAGCAAAGTACGCTTAACTTTAAAAATAAAAAGAGAGAGAAAAAAAATGTGAGCCTTGAAACGTGTAAAATTATTGATAGAAATTTGTCAATCATTAACTGATGATGAATATAGTGATTAGCCTCTGTTATGTTGCTTTTGACGCATCATTCCTCCAGCAGTTAGTCTGCAAGCACATGCCGAGGTAGCCTGTGTAGACTGGTGCTTCTTTGGCTTGGATTCAGAATATCTTTAAAGTCATTAGCCTACATTTGTATAAACAATATCTGCCTATGACTATGTTTGCTGACACAGCCTACATGTATGTACACCAAGTTCACTCTTAGTATTCCAGCTGTACCAGAAACTGTGATACCGATACATCTACTAGATTTACAGTAGATAGATCAGTTGTAGTTGTTTTCATCAAGACGTTCAAGCATGCGAATTATGATGAAGACATCTGTGGTGGCTTAGCCGAAGTAACTGCTTCATTCCAGGCAATATATAAAATCCTTTATATTTAAATATCTACCCTCAGGCTGGCTGCTGGATTCCTAAAGTAAAAAGTGGACACCTTTAACTTTGACCCACGATTAGGAAACCATGACGAGCCTGCGTCCTGGAGCAGACGTCTGGCTATCCAGAGCTCGGCCCCGGGATAAACATGCTTGAAGCTCTAGTGGCATAAATTGCACCGAAATTCCTTCATCAATATTGCGCACCCCATTATCTTTTTACCCCACCCATTAGGGTATCAAAATTCCATAGCACCAACAATCCCCCCACCTGCCTCCAAGTTGATTGGGCTACTGGTTCTCCCTTGAACCCGATAGCGCAGGCGGTCCCCTCTTACCCTCCCCCACACCTTTCCTGTCACAGACGGAGAGATCCGTCCAAGGCCGGTCCCTGTGCCTGTGACAGGCGTGCGCTACAACAGCTTGCTCTGAATGTGCACGTTAAAAACTTAGGATTTAGGACTTACCCGATACTCGACGAGCCTGCAAAACATTCAGTTTGCTACACAGACACACAGAAGCTAGAGAAGGCATCAAGTCACATTTTGGCCGCAAAGTAAGACCACTACCACCGCGAGTGGACGACTGTCCCTAGCTGACTTATTTGTTGAGATGTTATGAACTAACAGACTCTTGAAAGAAAGAAAGAAATGTTTTATTTACGGTTATATGGCGTCAGACATATGGTTAAGGACCACACATATTTTGAGAGGAAACCCGTTATCGCCACTTCATGGTCTACTCTTTCCGATTGGCAGCAAGGGATCTTTTATTTGCGCTTCCCACAGGCAGGACAGCACAAACCGTGGTCTTTGTTGAACCAGTTTTGGATCACTGGTCGGTGCAAGTGATTTACACCTACCCATTGAGCCTTGCGGAGCACTCACTCAGGGTTTGGAGTCGGTATCTGGATTAAAAATCCCATGCCTCGACTGGGATCCGAACCCAGTACCTACCAGCCTATAGGCCGATGGCCTAACCACGACGCCACCGAGGCCGGTTAACAGAGTCTTTTTAAGGACTACAATCACATATTAAATACATTTTAAAGTAATATCGGTATCCGTATTAGTGATTTCTCAAGAAATTAGGCAAGGCATGGTAGACCACACACTTTGGGGGCATTTTCACTATTTTCGGGGCACTTGTTTTTCATTGAATGTACACAAAAATTAATTAAAATTAACATTAATGCGTTTGATTTAATAAATGAATGGCAAAAGATATAAACATCAATATGATGTATTAATTAATAATAAATTTGTTGGTGTTTCATAAAGGCAATTTTAGAATTAATTATTGAAAAAGGCTTGTTTAACTTCAGGGCAGCATGGCGTTGATTAAGGCAAGATGATTCTAGACTATTGAGGCATGGTGCCGCACCATGCTAAAACAAGCTAGAGAAAACACTATTACAGTATGTTCAGTGTGGTTTTGTTCGTTCTAATATTTTTAGTAGCCCAGACTTCATTTTACTTCATAATATATATTGTTTCGTACTAGGAGCGTAGCCAAGTGGTAAAGCGCTCGCTTGCTGCGCGATCGGTCTGGGATCGATCCTCGTCGGTGAGCCCATTAGGTTAGTTCTCGTTCCAACCAGTGCACCACAGCTGGTATATCACAGGTCGTGGTATGTGTTATCCTGTCTGTGGGATGCTGCAGATAAAAGATTCCTTGCTACTAATGGAACAATGTAGCGGTTTTTCTCTCTAAGACTATATGTCAAAATTATCAACTGCTTCACATCCAATACGCGATGATTAATAAACCAATTGTCTCTAGTGATGTCGTTACTGGAAGGAAAAATCCAGTTTGGGTTACGACAAAACAATTACAACGATCAGAAACACATTGAATATACAAGCACTGATATCCTAAACAAAAGATGAATGTACATTTTTTTTTTGTTAACAAATCCCAGATCCAAGTTACAATGGCACCAGACTCTTGACAATTCCTTTAATGCTTTCATTTCATGTCTAGGTAGGATCGATCCCCATCGGTGGACTCATTGGACTATTTCTCGGTCCAGCCAGTGCTTCACAACTGGTGTAACAAAGTTCGTCGTATGTTCTATCCAGTATGTGGGATAGTGCACATAAAAACTCCATTGTTACTAATCGAAAAGAGTAGCCCATGAAGTGGTGACAGCGGATTTCCTCTATCAATATATGTGTGGTACTTAACCATATGTCTGACGCCATGTAACCGTAAATAAAATGTGTTGAGTGTGTCGTTAAATAAGACATTTCCATTTCCTTCATGTCTAGATCGTGTACCGCTAGTTGCGTGTTCACCGCTAACACAGAACTATCCTTACGCCGTCACATGACCCGTTTACTGAAAAACACGTAATGGAAATCGATGGATTGAATGTAATTAAGTCACAAGTCCTACCTTGTCTGAACTTGACATATTTAAGACGAATATTGTCTCCATTTTTCTTTAGGACAACGAGGAGATAAAATGGCCGATAGAAACCGGAAGTATCTGAGAGGAAGTGAATACCATTTTCAACAATTATCCAGTCTTAAATATCTTTTAAACTAGCCAACGTGATGCTTTAAAAATGCTAAATGTGTGCTGAAAAGATTGGAGTATCGCAATGAAATTTCGGCACAGCATTAGACCCTGTCAACCACTAAATAACTCCCACCCCCCATTTCAAACATTCTTCTTAAGGAACTGCTAAATTGAATTTTCATTTGTTTACGTGTTTATAATGTCTTTTTTATATATATATAAAAAACGTGTTGCGTTAATCAATCTCAATAAAGATACACGAACAAAGAGTCCGGGATTATACAAATTTCGGGATCTCTACTACATAATATTTTTTGGTACCTTGATCGGACAGTCCTCATCTATCTTGTGTTAGTGATTTATGAGACAGAAATCAGGATCTGAACATATCACCTGTCAGCACGAATGCCAATGACGCTAGCGAGTCCGGCAGTTGCCTTGTACTGCATTATTGTAATACACAGCTATACGACTCTCACAGACATGGTCTTTGCAGTGTATAAAAGCGTATCCCATAATAGCCCAGTCAATAATGTGAGTCAATGAGTGAGTAATTGGTGTCTGGTTCGGTCTTAGTTTATATTAGTCCTTTATATTTGAGAGGACTAGACATCGATCAGTGTTTATCGTATTTCGCGTTATTACAGACCGTCGCTAAACCATACACACGTGTGTGGTTTGTTATTTAAATACGGTAGTTATCATCCGAGATAAAGATCTACAAGACAGTATTTTCATTATCGGTATTAGCCACATGTGAATTATCTGTCCTCGTGTGTCGTTCCACGAGATTATGCGCGGTAATTACTGTCAAGTCTTTGTGTATTGTGGACATAACAGAATGCAGGTCAGTGGTAGGGAGATCGTTTGAGGTATGGTACGTCATAGGATCGATCCGTCGGTTTTTCAGCGTCTCGGTATATCAAAGTCCGTGGTATATGCTGTCCTGTTTATGGAAAGGTGCATGTTAATGGTGCTTAGCTGCTATTCGGTAAAAGGAGCTTATGTGGAAAAAGCGGGGTTCCTTTCTCGATATATTGGTAAAGTTAATACAATCATATGTTAGACACAAAAAATAGCCATCGTTTAAAATGAAGAGGGAGGTAATTACTTATAACTACATCCTTTTGTCTGATTGTCGCGTTTCCAAAAATTGGTATTTGTTTATCAATGTTTGGAATAGTGTACACAACATTATTATAAAAAGTAAGAAATTATTTTTGAATCACCTTGAACTTTCTAGTGTGCACAACTTACAACACTTTGTGCAACAATTTTCGAATATATTTGAGCCAAAAATTACAACACATCAAAGAAAACATTGTTTACCCTATAATTATTACAATTAGCTGTGACATAAAACATTCTCAGACAATACATTTAATAATAATAAACAACTTCGGTACTTCTGCTTTTTAAATTTCAACAGCGTTGAATTATGCCCCTTGGCACGTCGTCTGCCGCACACTCGTTCAAGACGTGCATTACCCACGCACGTGCCTGACGAGTGGAACGTGTGGGTGATCTACTCTCTCCTCTCGTGCCGAAGACAACCCGTGACATAAGACACGGCGCCATACAAATGTGACCATCCCGTCTGGTGCATTAATCATCGTCTGATTGGATAACATGGCGGCGAAACCATTCCCCGAAGACCCACTAAAATCAATAACCTTGCTCTATTGCTTTGCTGACAGACTGCGCGGCGCCGCCACTCGGATCTCGATTCAGACCAGTGTGGTCCGCGCTCACGGACCCAGCAGCAATGAATGGAGAACCCCACCACTCTGGAATTATTTCTGGTGCTCAAATGGACAAACATGTGGAATTGTCTTCATGGCCGAGCTCCGCAGCACTCACTTCCGTTTGCTGATGGTGTGAGAACGTGGTCTGGTTTTCCAAATCGTGACTCTTTACCAAATGAGGACGAGTTCTTAAAGCTATTTATTGTTAATCATCAAACACCAGACTCTTTTTTCCAAATGAAATGAAGAAGGGTTGTTAAAGCTATTCATTCTTAATACAGTCCTGTACAAAATTGTAATAATCTTTTGAGGCCAATCATTCGTAATCGTCACCAATGACTGTTGCCGACAGCGTGCATCAAGAAGACAAGACAAGACAATAATTTATTTACACTCGGGCCGCTGCACAACAGCATGATAGGAATATATACATATACAATGTATAACATTAACGTGACAAGATGGTTGATAATGAGCATATACAAAGACCAATAATACAGAATAGTAAGGTTGCTATGCTTCAACATTCTCATCTATCCATCCACTAACACGGCTACTTTTCACAAGAAGGCTGTCTTTGAAGGTGTACGAACATTTACAGCCCACGGGACAATAATCTGCAACCTTTTTGAGAAAGTAGGCATTAGCCCATGAAACATAAAAACTATATTTATTAAACATAATTTAAAGCTACAGTCTGTCATCGCGATTATAGTGTCTCACAATGTAAACACAACTGGTGTTTTAAGTTAAATACTATACTTTTGATTTGATGATAGGTATTTTCTCAAAAGAGTAGTTGAGTTTTGTTCTTACGGTTATTGTCCTGTGTGGTATTGACATTAAAAGAACGTCTGTTAGGACATAAAGCATGAATGAATGAATAAACGTTTAACTATTCTTTTGCGAGAAAAATATATATACATTTATCGGCTGTTACGTGTCAATGAATGAATAAATGAATACTTAATGACACTCCAGCACGAAAAAAACATCGGCTATTGGGTGTCAAACTATGGTAATGCAATCAAATAAGGTGATGATCACCAGCAATAGAAAACTCAAGATTAAAAAAAAAAACAGCGTAAAGAACTGTACAAAAATACAAATATCACAGATAGACACTGACTTTTTCTCAAAATTTCAATTTGTGCTGTATTGGCCATGCTCAAAGAAAATGTCACACCCCTGCACCACGGCGAGGTTACAGCACGCGCAGGGGATTACGTGTCAAATCCCAGGTGTGGATCCAAGAGGGGATCACAGGGGTCCCGTAACCCCTCCTTTGGAGTACGTTATGGGTAACATGCCAACCGTAACCCCCAAGTAGTTTTCATCCATGTTGCAGATATTCGGGCAAAATGTTGTAACCTGTCAGGCTAAGACCGTTTTATCATTCTAATCTCACAATTAGTTATAACCGATGTAAAAATGTGATTAGTTTGAAACCCTATATAGCCATTTGGTAGTGATGCTAGTTTGAATTCATGTTGTTATGCAGATTCGGGCATGTCCGTATAATCTTTGGCAAAAACCAACCTGCTTCCTTCCCACCCCCCACCTCCCCTTACAAAAACCGGAGCCCGAACGCCTATGGGTATTTGGACATGTTCCGTTAAGTTACGAAAATGGCCGAAGCCGTTACCATAAAAACGTCAACCCTCCTTTGATGTGACGTCAACAATGCTTTGTCGTTTTAATATGGTTATTTATGTCAAAGCGATACTACGCACATTCTTCTGAATATAGTTTTAACTTCAGAAATATGCGAAAATATCGCAGTTTGACATTTATAATCATATTTGTTTTAAATATGTATATGTATATGTGGATCTAATACTACCCAACGCTAACATCTAACTACTGTGCTGTTCTGTTCCAGTAATTCCTGCAAATGATGGGTGGATATAACAATAGAGGTAAGTATTTGATTGGTTGTTTCTTTAATTGTCTTTATAAGGACCGATGCAGGAGGAGGTGTCGTGCGTAGGCCATGAGACCTCGGGCTGGCGATGTCAGCCCCTGGACCCATGGTGGGCGTGCCTGAACCTTAGGGATAGGGGCACGTTAAATCAATACCCATGCGTAAGCCTCTATAATGTCCCATTTCCCTATTTTTGGAGTTAAAAG
>JAECMU010110987.1:4306-15149 GCA_016106625.1 Dracogyra subfuscus
TGTGTGTGTGTGTGTGTGTGTGTGTGTATGTGTGTGTGGTCAACTCGCCCCACACTGTTTAGTCAACTCATATCGTTACCATTTTGAAAATTAATATACCAAGATTTGTAGCTAATGTGCATTAAATATTGTTGAATATACACACCAGTCGGAGTCTACAAGCCTTGCCTGAGACAAACGTCGTTAAATTAGGCTTCACAGTTCGTTGTAGTACATGTATATTATTATTTACCGATATTAAGATCTCCTCAACATAAAACCATTTAATAAGAGGTGGTAATAGCAGTGTCACTGCAATAATATTACAGAGTTGAAAATTAACATGAAAACCCGGGTCGCTAGCAAGGCCAATTGAAGAAATACCTTACTTGCCCTTCTCAAATTCAACTAGCCCTCCAGTTATCACATTGAAAATTAACTGCATAAGTAGCCTAAAATTAAAACTATAGTGGGTGTGTGTTTTTTTGGTTGAATAATAACCGTTTGTGTTAAACAAAATAAAAATTATATAAAAACATGTTGTTAAGTTCCAAGTACCATTAAATTAAACATATTAAATCTCCTTTTCAATACAGAGTAAAATATAATGCTGTAGAAAAAAGACTAAATATAGAACTGTGCATGCTTCAGTAAACTAGTTTGTTAGTGGCAGTCCTCTTTGTGGTGATGCAAGAGGCATGGAATAAACTTTGTCGTGATACAAGAGAGATTAAATTCCCAACAAATGATTTCCTCGGGAGTGGCTGTTCTCCTAGATAGAGATCCAGGGAATCATCCACAGTTTTGCCAAATGCCCATATGACTCTGTTTTGTGCAGAGATACGGTCCTATAATTTATTAAGGTTGTGTCATTCAGATAATCTTGGATGTTCCATCAACTACCGTAAAACTTGTATCACAAAAAGGAGTTAACGTATGGAGTTTGATGGTAATTTGTAAAGAATGTTTGTTTTAATTTACACTGCACTTTTATCCCCAATGAAATGTCATTTGAGACGGTTTGTGTTTAATAAAACTTAATAAATTAATATGTTTTTTACATGAATTGTATCTTTATTCATTATATTGGCGCTGTCAAATTATAGAACTCGTTCTAGGTCTTCTGCTGCCTGATCTGTAGTTCATGCCAACATAGCCGCGGTGTGTTTTATTGCATTCGATTCAGTATCAGTGTGTTTCTTTTTTCAACTAGTATCATACTCGCCAGACACTAAATTCGATGGTCACCCAATGGACTACCTTTATAAGATTCTCAGTCACCTTTAGCTAATAAAGGTCGTCACCTGTGACTAGGCGACTCCTAATTATCAACCCTGATATTAATAAATAAAACGACACCAAAGTTTTAAATTTTGTCACAATTATTTATGGGGTAAAGTTTGGGGTGAGTTGTCCAAATATTCAGGCGAGTTGGCTTTGAGGCGAGTTGACCAGCATTCGTATTTAACACTTGCACGTGCACAGGCAATGATAGCTGTGGTTGACATCGTTGGCAGTGATGATTGGGTGTTTGGAATAGTAGACTCGGTATATTCTATAAGAAACAAAAATGTTCTATCACAATGTAACTTCGCAAAACCTCAGGCTTGTAAACAAAATTTGTTTGCAAAACATACCATAGCAGAATGTAACGAGTTGTTTTGATTGTAACTAAATGGAAAGTAAAGATGGACATGGCCGAGGTGTTACGATTGAACCTACGAATATATTTATGTGGTTACGGTTTTTCCGAATATATAATCAAAAGCGGCTGAGGCATAGTTTTAGACTGTTCGATATAATGGGGAAGTGGTCGCTATTATGTCTTATATGGGTTTGGTTGCGCAAATATTAACAGGAAACCAGCTGAAAACAATAAATACAAAATAACTTACCGATCTCTTGCAAACATTAGTTATTTGCATTTTGATACATAATACAATATGCAGAAATTTACGGTCGCAAGGTTTTTACTCGCCATGCGCGATCGGGTGACCGTAAAGTGCAGACCCTGTATGTATGTATGTATCTATCTATCTATCTATCTATCTATCTATCTATCTATCTATCTATCTATGTATGTATGTATGTATCTATGTATGTATGTATCCATGCAACACGAGGGATGGACTGTGCGGCAATTTATTCCGGGAATAAGTTTACTCACGTCAGCGAATGATTTCGCATGGCATATATACTCACATGAGTGTATTTACTTGCATGAGTAAATTGCTTACATGTGCATGCATTCGGGGTGTAGAGTAAACAAAATATTTGCTGTACTGGGGTAAAGAAAACATTCATTGTGTTCAATGTCGAAGACAGTCTTGAGGTATTGGTCAGTCATCTCGGATAATGTTCAAATGTATTATATACCTCAGCAACAAATTAAGGGACCCTGAAATTATTTTAGAAAAAGGATAATACTACAAGATATATGTCGTTTTAAATATGCTTATTTCTATCAGCATACTGAAATGCTTAAACTACTCCAGGCTCATTCTTATGATAGGTACATGCTATCACCTGTCACGACTTAGTTGGCCAACTCGACAGTTACATTGTAATCCCCCCCCCATCCCAACTTACGACAGGTACGTTTGGCTTATTAACTAAACAATGATAAGAGTTGTGTACAACCATAATCGAGTTGTAAGAGCGCTCAGACTAGCAAATGGAGAGTCGTAGAAGTCGAGAGGTCGGCGAGGTCGGCCACCTCTGTCGTGACAGTTGGTAGTCTACGATTAGCATTACGTGGGAAAACCGAGCATCCGGCAGATGACAGTGGCGGCCAAGTAGTCGAAGTTGTATTCACAGATCGAGCCCCACCGGTTTTCAAAGAATACCTCCACCCTGCCTTCGTACTGCGAGGACCCGTCCGCCAGTCGAACCTGCAGACTCGTCGTCTCACCTCCTGTAACAGGAATACCAATGTTGATCAGTTCATGGCGTCTTCCATATATAATATATAGAAGTTATAACCAGAGTGTTTTTTCAGTATTGTCAATATCGTATATTAGGAACAACAATTGTATTATGTGGGCCTCTGGCAAGCATAATACTTTATTTTTTTATTTCTAATATATGATACTGACGATATCAAAACAGACGAAGGTACTATTTTATTTATCATATATGATACCGACGATATCAAAACAGACGAAGGTACTATTTTATTTATCATATAAGATACCGACGATATCAAAACAGACGAAGGTACTATTTTATTTCTAATATATGATACCGACGACATCAAAACAGACGAAGGTACTATTTTATTTATCATATATGATACCGACGATATCAAACCAGACGAAGGTACTATTTTATTTATCATATAATATCAAGTTTAAAGGGACATGACCTGGTTTCAGTTCATGAAAATTAACATTAAGTTTAGTTTAATTTACAAACCTGTAACACATTTTGATAAAGTTACAATTGAGTGAAACATGAGTCTTTGACTTTGAAATGGTGAAATACCCTCTAAAATAGAATAAAACTCGACTATATAACTGTTTATAAAATATGAGAAATGCATTTTGTGATATTAAAAAACACCAGGATGACCAAAAACACTTCGAATGTACGGAAATGGAAACAATAAAATTTAAGTAAAGTATGATTTCAGTTATCAAAAAACCGCCTCTAATAGTCAAAACTATGTCTTAGTGTTGAAAAACTAGGGTATGTCCCTTTAACTGAAAACATACTTTACGTAGATTTTATGGCTTAGATTATAAATTTCCATACATTTGAAGTGTTTTTGGTCATATCACACAATGCATTTCTCGTATTTTTAAAACTGCATGTGCGTCTGAGAATTAATAGTTATGTAGTCGAGTTTTGGTCTATTTTCAGGGAGTATTTCACCATGTCATAGTCACAGACTCATGTTTCAACTCAATTGTAACTTTATCCAAATGTTTTACAGGTTTGTAGATTAACTAAAGTTAGTGTTCGTTTTAACAGGTTGGAACCAGAGCCTTTAAAATAACGTGTGTTTGTAAACTGTGTACGCAGGTTTAATTCCAGTCCGCCATTACTAGTAGATATAGATATTCAAATGACGTACGAATATGTGACAGTGTCTTTTTGAAAGAACATGACGTCAAACATGAATTATGTCATTTTGGACATCCTTAACATAAAAATAAACTACAGTAGTGTCGGAAATAGAATACAAATTATTTTTGTTGATTATGTCTTTCATATTAAACTGACAAGTAAATATTTCGTATATGTCTATTTAATGATACTCTACCTACACGTAATTTAACATTTACTTGTTTAGGCTCTCACTGACGTACAAGATGGTGTTTACTCTTAAAATTAAAAGAAAGATGTCCGTAAACAGTTGATCTGTGCACTTTATTGGAACAGACTATAACAAATTTTGATCAACATGTGTCAATTTAATTGCTCTTGCAATATGTGAGGGACCATCTCTGATGACAGTTTACCCCTATCCCTCTCCGAAACTAAATATTTGTAGACATTTGTAAATAACTTTAGAGCAAAACTGTTAAGAACCATTCTGAGTGTGTGATCTATTATACAGGTATTAAAGGTACTATGTATTAAAGGTGCTATGTATTAAAGGTGCTATCTCAAAGTTGCATAATTACAGCTATTGCAAATATATTTATTTTTTATAAATATTTACAAAATATTTACTAGTCAATTTAATATGAAAGAAATAATCGACGAAAAGCAGTTTTATTCTATTTCCGTCACTACCTTAGTGCTTATTATTTTATTTTTTTGAATGTTTGACAGCTTTCAGTGCTATTGAAGTGTTTTTGAATGATGATTATGAATGCTTACGTCAGTTATGAAGTGTCACTTTAGTCTATTTACTTAAATGTCAATAAACACAGTGCCGTGACCTCGATTAATTTACATCTAATTTGAAAAGTTAACACATTTTGAAAGTATGTACTAGTAGTCTGAAATATGTCACATATTTGTATTACACTGGGTATGCTAAATACTTAGGAGATAACCATATGGAATGTTTATATTTGCAGGTGTTATTGTCTATTTGATCCCGCAAATGTCATTTGTGACCGTAGGCGTTAGCCAGAGCTACAAATTGAAACTTTTGCGGGCAACAAATAGACAATAACACTCGCAAATCTAAAATCTCAATATGTTTATGTCCATTGTAAACTGAATCATATTTCTACAGAACTAATTGTATGTTTGGCATTTCTTGAAAAATATGCCTGGCTACAATCGAACTGTAGACCCTTGAAGTGTCAACTTCGCATGTTCCAATTGCTAATGATGTCATTTTTTTAATGACGTCATTAGCTTTCCGGGTGTTACTATTTGATCTCGGAAAAAGAATGTAATTACCCAACCATAATAAAGAACACACTCACAGTGAGTTTATTACATATGATTAACATATTTATCCTATAGCGTATCTATTATATCAGATCCCGTGTTGTTGTAAAACAAAATAAAGCGAACAAACTGGTGTGACGTCACCTGCACACGTGACCCCAGCATCATAGTGGTGGTAGGTTTGACGACTGATCTGGCTGGTGGGTCACAAACTGACACTCAGCGATGCTGGTCACAAACTGACACTCAGCGATGCTGGTCACAAACTGACACTCAGCGATGCTGGTCACAAACTGACACTCAGCGATGCTGGTCTCAAACTGACACTCAGCGATGCTGGTCACAAACTGACACTCAGCGATGCTGGTCTCAAACTGACACTCAGCGATGCTGGTCTCAAACTGACACTCAGCGATGCTGGTCTCGTGTCCTTTACACTCGAGCATATTCACCCATACTGGGCCCGTCCCACGCTTAAGTAGCGCGATATACGTGGTATGGCACCCTCTCTGAAACAAAGGTTCATACAGCAATAGTTAAAGTGTACAGTAATAGTGGTGATGGTGATGTTGACGATGATAATATTGATGATGGTGATGATGATGGTGGTGGTGATGATGATGATGATGATGATGATGATGGTGGTGGTGGTGGTGGTGATGATTATAGTGGTGGTGATGATGGTGATGGTGATGATGGTGGTGGTGGTGGTTATGATTATAGTGGTGGTGATGATGGTGGTGATGATGGTGGTGATGATGATGGTGATGATGATGATGATGATGGTGGTGGTGGTGGTGATATTGATGATGGCGATGATGATAATGAAGGTGGTGGTGGTGATGATGATCATGTTGATGATTATGATGGAAGTGGCGGTGATCATGATGGTGGTGATGATGATGATAATGGTGATGATATTGATGGTGGTCATGATGATGATGGTGGTGGTGTTGATGGTGATGATTGTGATGGTGGGGGTGGTGATGATTATGATGGAAGTGGCGGTGATCATGATGGTGGTGATGATGATGATAATGGTGATGATATTGATGGTGGTCATGATGATGATGGTGGTGGTGGTGATGGTGATGATTATGATGGTGGTGGTCATGATGATGATGATGGTGGTGATGGAATCACTATAAAGAAATACGCATGAATAACTTGGATTATGTAATAATGATAATAATAATTTTCACCGTATGTCTAATGCCGAATCTCTACTATCAACGGGTGAATAACCACACACACACAGATACAATATCCCCTAACAGTTAAAGTTCTACAAGTATAGCCTGTATACTTAAAGCTGCATTCTCTGGCTTCAATCGTATACAGTCAAGTTCTAAGCTCAAATACAAGCATAACTGCACTTTTAATTCACTCGCGAGTTGTCGTCATTAACGCATATCGTCAAATGCTTACTAGCCAGTTAGAACAATGTTCGCCATCTTGTAATATCACACGGATTCTAGCAGTCATTTCTCGCAGCCAATTACGTTAGCAGCGTTCTAAACCCCGGACTCGTACGCCTTTGATAATGCGTGTTGTGGTGTAATTTATACGAAACTAGTTGAACATCCTATATTTCCGTAGTACAGAAGGATTTTTAAAGTGATACTTCAGATATTATAAAAGTGCTTAATAAAATGGTTAAGTTGTATTTATACGGATATTAGTAACAATAAGACTGTGAAAATTAGTTTTGGTTGTCATTTTGTGTTTGTGTTGTTTTTATATGAAGATACTCTTTAAAACTCTAAATATTTTCAGTTGTAGTGAATAATAAAAATTAGCATAACGGTGTGTTTAAAAGTGTGAACTACAGGTAGCAATCGAAAGGCGTACGAGTCCGATGTTTATAACGTCGACATGAGTGCTGCTATCGTAATTGTCTGCTAGGAATTGACTGCTCGGTTTTTGTAATGCAACAATAGCCGAACCGTACTTTTTTTTTTAGCCCAGTGGGGGCCCGCCAAAAGTGTCCTACTTTCAAAATTATGGGTTTATTTTTAACTTGGAAAAGCCAGTGTAGTGAAACCAATTCAGACTGCAGCGTCTTATATGCACCAAACGTAATGGGATTTTCTGTTCTATATGTTTAAATGATAAAAATATTCCAGACAGTGCCGCTTTAACCCCACGCATAAGAAAGTGACACAACTTACACTATAAAAACACATTCTTGGGCAAACAAAAAACAGAGAGAGGATCTTACCATGCCCAACTGTGAAAATCTAACCAGCTCCAACATAAGACAAACTAAACCGGGGTCTTTCCCACCTGACAAGTGCGCGTAGTGCACACCAACGGTGCCAAAAGCATAACTTAATCTTTACAAGCTTTTTACACCGACTGGACTCCTCGTGTTAAAGCCCTTACTCCATTATATGAGCATGCACGTACACACACGCAAACAGAACACACACTGGGTCCGCCTCTGCTCCCCTGTAACACAAGTAGTGAAGAACTTACGTTGGAAAGCCGAGCATTCTGCAAATAACCTTTGCATCCAGGTAGTCGAAGTCCTTGTCGGTCATCGTGCCCCACTCGTTGTTATGGAATATCTCCACTCTCCCCTCCTTCTCATGCGACCCGTCCTTAAGTCGGATCTGGAGGTCGGAATAAACTTCGCCTAGATGAAAGGAATGTTTGTTTAACAGAAACTCGGCAATGTCGCTTGGTCGAGAGATACATATATAAGAGAGAGAGAGAGAGAGAGAGAGAGAGAGAGAGAGAGAGAGAGAGAGAGAGAGAGAGAGAGAGAGAGAGAGAGAGATAATTCATTTAAAACATGAAACAGACACGGCAAATATGATAGTGTGGTTTATTTATGATAAATGGTCAGCCAACTTTGTTTCTTCGTATACAATAATGGTTTATATATCAAATGGATAGGAGAAAAAGTCACCATCATATGTGGTCATGTGGAATAGAAAATGTATACCCTTGGTGGTGGAAATTTCGACCCTGGGACTCGTCTCGGCCCGACATTTTCCCCAACCCGGGCATACGTTTTATATCCCACATGACTACATATGATGGAGTGTATATATTGTGCATATGTATCGCGTGTAAATCGTACTGATTTGAGAAAATAGAGTATCTCTGAAATGAGTATCCCGAGTACGCTGTAATGAGAGTGTCATAACCTTCCAAATGTCCGTAAGCTCTCTTACATGTATATACCAGCCTCGGTGGCGTCGTGGTTAGGTCATCGGTCTACAGGCTGGTAGGTTTTGGGTTCGGATTTGAGTCGAGGCATGTGATTTTTCATCCAGATACCGACTCCAAACCCTGAGTGAATTGAATTTTTTGAATTTTTTTTGTTTAACGACGCACTCAACACACTATAATTACGGTTATATCGGCGTCGGACATATGGTTATGTCGAGAAAAACCCCAGTGGTTAGCTGACGGAGATCGATCCTAGACCGACCGCGCATCAGGCGGGCACTGTACCACTGGGCTATGCTGCCCGCCCAAACCCTGAGTGAGTGCTCCGCAAGGCTCAGTGGGTAGGTGTAAACCCCTTGCACCGACTAGTGATCCATAACTGGTTCAACAAATGCCATGGTTTGTGCTATCTTGTCTGTGGGAAGCTCAAATAAAAGATCCCTTGCTGTTAATTGACATAAGAGTAACCCATGAAGTGGCGACAGCGGGTTTCTTCTCAAAATCTGTGTGGTCCTTAACCATATGTCTGACGCCATATAACCGTAAATAAAATGTGTTTTCTTTCTTTTGTTTGCGAACTACATGCATGTACATGTACTCTCCCCTGTCAACTTCAGTATAATATTTGCAACTTTAAAGTTGTCTGCCATGAAATAATCATACAAACAGTACGTAGACTACTTGTGCAGACACATTTCAGGATTTTCGGCAACCAAATGGAAAGCTACCTGATTTGACAGATAGAAAGAAGGAAATGTTTTATTTAACGACGCACTCAACACATTTTATTTACGGTCAAACATATGGTTAAGGACCACACAGATTTTGAGAGGAAACCTGATGTCGCCACATAGACTACTCTTTTACAACATGCAGCAAGGAATCTTTTATTTGCGCTTCCAACAGGCAGAATAGCACAAACCATGGCCTTTGTTGAACCAATTATGGATCACTGGTTGGTGCAAGTGGTTTACACCTACCCATTGAGCTCAGGGTTTGGAGTCAGTATCTGGATTAAAAAAGCCATGCATCGACTGGGACCGAACCCAACGAGGCCAGTCCTTTACCTGTACATGCAAAGGACTAACTAGTCGGGATTGTCGACGTTTAACATGCTTATGTTACTAACATAAATTAATGTATAAGCTTATTATCATTCAGTACATGCTCTTATTAATTTTTAATACTTATTTTCATTGTTGTTTGTTTCTATTTATCCTACGTCGCAGAGACATTCTTGTTACATAAGCTTGGTAAATCGTTTTGACACTGCATTTATTCGGGGGATGCCCATCACACAACTAAAAAATAATATGTCACATGACTAAAAATAATACGTCACACATCTGCTCTTCAAAAAAGCGTTATATGGACCGTCGACATAATTCAATTATTTTTATAAAATATTAATAATAAGTTAGACATGGTGGTTACATTGTATGTAGATGGTTCAATAAAGTACTTTTAGGTACAAATCAAATGTATATATTTTGAAATAATACTTTGTTGGATCATTAATTAGGTCAAGCATCCATGACACCCCCACCCCACCCCCCACACACGTGCATCCCTAGAAATGTCCACTGCTGATATTTACCTTCACATTTGATAACAACGTCATGTTGGTGGTTACAGATGTCATTAACCCAACCATCATGCCGACAGTCCAACAGGCTGTTTTCCGAACCCGTCTCACACACAACATAACTCATCCAGATGGGTCCAGTGGCAGGTGTGAAGTTAACGTTATTTAGTAGCATAGCACCAGCCCTGTAAACAATACAGTCACGTACGTCAGTGCAAGACAGAGAAACAAAGAAAGAAATGTTTTATTTAACGACGCACTCAACACATTTTATTCACGGTTATATGGCGTCAGACATATGGTTAAGGACCACACAGATTTTGAGAGGAAACACTTCTGGGTTATTCTTTCCAATTGGCAGCAAGGGATCCTTCATTTGCGCTTCCCACAGACAGGATAGCACAAACCATGGCCTTTGTTGAACCAGTTATGGATCACTGGTCGGTGCAAGTGGTTTACACCTACCCATTGAGCCTTGTGGAGCACTCACGCAGGGTTTGGAGTTGGTATCTGGATTAAAAATCCCATGCCTCGACTGGAATCCGAACCCAGTACCTACCAGCCTGTAGACCGATGGCCTAACCACTACGCCACCGAGGCCGGTTGCAAGACAGAGAGACTAGTTCATGTTACTGTTGGTAGGGTCTGTGTGTGTGTTTGTGTGTGTGTGCACGCGCATGCGTGTGCATGAGTGTGTGTGTTTGTATGTGTGTGTGTGTGGTTTTGTGTGTGTGTGTGTGTGTGTGT
>JAECMU010110993.1:2635-14013 GCA_016106625.1 Dracogyra subfuscus
AAAAAACTGATCTTCACATGTTGTGAATATAATCTTTTTACCCAGCTTCTAGCTTCTTCCATTCTTTTCATAGAAATTTGATGAGAGTGGGTTTGTTGAATGGAATCCATAGAAACTTCCTCCATTGGTGGAGTTTGTGACCTGCGACTATATTCTTGAATGTCAGGCCCTGTGATGCCCCTCGATTATACCGCTCTGCAGTTTTGATAGATCATTTTCGATATACGTCAGAAACAATATGGATTCTTTGACTGTCTGCACCTTCATGAAGAGCGAACGACAGTGCATATCATGCAAATTCAGCAAATGTCTGACTGTCCTCTCACATCTGCTGTATTAGACCCATTCCATCAAGAATACAGGCAGAGAACAAATTCAGCTGCACCTACATTTGAATGACTGCTTTTCCAAACTTTGCTTTGTTGGTTTTTCGCAGAGATCTATCTGGTGTTTCCAAAGCCCAAGAAATAGGACCAAGTGGGTGTGCTATCACATCCTTGAGGTCCAGTTTTTGGCTTTCAGCAGCTAGTATCATATTACCAAAACGGTTTCTGTCTGCTTGTAGAATTATTTCAGTACAAGATGCTTTCCCCAATTGTTTCTTCTCTGTCATTGCTGAAGATGTTTTTAGGCCAAGCCTGGTAATCTTGTCAAATAATTTGACTACGGGTGGACTGCTGTCCAGACGATTTAATGACTCAGTATATCTATGATTCCTTTCAATTATGCTCATATGGAGATCAGCATGAGTTAATTTA
Source organism: Dracogyra subfuscus (assembly GCA_016106625.1). NCBI lineage: Eukaryota > Metazoa > Mollusca > Gastropoda > Neomphalida > Peltospiridae > Dracogyra > Dracogyra subfuscus. Next base: position 3,394 of record JAECMU010110993.1, read on the forward strand.
CTACTGGCTTGGTGTACCATGTCTTGCAATTGCCGCTGTTCAGCAGTGAGATGGTACCGCATGATGGCTGCAGGCTTTAGACTGAACCCTTTTGTACCATCAGATGTTTGTGTCCTTATTTATAGTTTCTTCTATTGCTTGATCAGCCGGAATCTTACCAAATGGATTTTGGGACTTGCGTTGTACTGAAACGCCACCGTCTAGAAAATGGGCATGAGCAGTTGGGTGGTTGGTGGCCATTTGTGAAATCTGTGCATAGTAGACAGGGAGATAGTGGGTATAATTGATCTTGTCATATGCAACGACCCAAGGAATCATGGCATGAATCGAAGTAAGGTGCAACATCCAGTCTCCTTCCCAGGAAGCTCGTAAAAGTCATAAAATGATCTCAACCATGTCCACATACGACATCCAGAACACCATTGTTGTCTGCTTGTAGATTATGGTGGAATATCTCAAAATATATTAGTACCTAATTGACGACTTGGTTCTCCAATACTGAAGTAAAACTTGCTTCGCTAAAGTTTTCACATGCAATATTGATGCACTGGATTGCTTCTTTCAAACACGCAAAGTATTCTGGGTGGGTAACCTTAAAGCGTGGAATGAACTCCTTCCATGCCAACCGAAGAAGTGACTCATACACTAACGTATGCAGTCTAACTGCACGATTATACTGTCGTCCTTCCATACAAGCTTGGACCGATCCTTCAGCAATGACACCAGATTCTACAGCCAGTTCTCACAGACCAGCGTCCTGGAAGCGTTTGCCGATAATGGATAGAAAATGCATTGCTGTGTGGAAATCTCCCATTCTAAGAACAATACCTTAAAATGTAGATATGTGTTTCCACATGATCTCAGCTGCTTTTGCATTCAAAGCTCAATCAAACACACAGACGATATATGGTAACTGCAACTGAATGTTAGATATAATTAAAATGTTGACTAAAATTCAGTATCGCGTACAAATTGTACAATAAGTTATGAATGGAATCGAAATGATTCCATCACAGATCGCGTACCAAATATATCTTTTCGAGTCTCTTTAAGACGAGTACACTCCACCAAAATGTAGCAACTGCAACTGTTGCATTATTTTCACAGACTCACGAATACTTGAAAAATAGACAGTGGTTGGGGCATTGATGCTTGGTAAATATGCTACAGTTTGTGGTCTGATGGTAATGTTATCTCGAGTACGAATGTTAAAACCAGTCCAACTGGGAAGAGTCCTGTCATGCAGGGGACAAACCACTCAAACGCGATTTTTTCTTTTTACTAGCAAAGTCTGTTGCAGTTCTGGTGTCTACATTTAATGTTGATATTTGTGGAGGACCTGCCCGTTCTCCAGAATTATACTCTGTGCCCGGTACACGTCCTGAATATTGATAGATCCTTTCTTGGTCTTAAATAGTTTAGTTCTGCAGACTGGTAACTGTGGACCAAAACATACTGGCTGGATGTCAATACCATTTATGTGGTGTGAAGTGCTTAATGTTTCCTCAAGTCTGTCTATACTATCCCAAACAAATGTGGTAAAGAGATGTCGATTAATATTTGATGGCAAGTTTGCATTTTACGCAATACCAGTCATGAGTACTGGGGGAAAATCCAATATTCGTCATCCACCGAGGAGGTTCGATCCTGCGACACAAACTCCTAAACGAGAATTCAACCAACTGAGTTAAATCATTCACCAATATCATTTGAATAACACTAGCATGTTTAAAAAAAAGACGTGGGATATTACAATATTTATTGGTTTTGTGGCGGCCATCTTGGATTTGCCTCTATCTTGATTAAGCTACTGAAATCTTATCAACTCAAAATAATATCTCTACAATTATACGAACAAGGTGATATAGCTTGAAATTTGCCACCTCAGATGGCACCGATTGTCACTCTGGCCCATGGACTAATTTACGTGGCCGCTGACTGCGTTAGACAGGTGACCGCTTATTGCAGGTACATTTACATTATAAATCGTTTGGGGGAGAAACGGTGGCCGCTCATTACAGGTGACCATGCCTCAGTCAACAGTAAAACACCAGAGAACATGGCAAGGCTAACTGCTGAAGAGAGAGAGAGAGAGAGAGAGAGAGAGAGAGAGAGAGAGAGAGAGAGAGAGAGAGAGAGAGAGAGAGAGAGAGAGAGCTATTGGTATGGTGCAGGTAGGTGCGAGTTATGCCCATGTGGAAAGAATGCTGAATTGCACAAAGTTGACTGCAGGACTGCAGACCACGAAGTGGAAGATCCCGCGTCACAACAGCCAACGAGGACCGCCATCTCCGCATCTTACACTTCCGTAACATCTGCAGCGATTGGCCTTGGACAGGTCACCAGTCGTCAGCCTATCGACCATTCAGAAGGATAACATTGACGAGGCAACATCGACTTCGACGTTTACGTTGGGCATGTCAGTTTCAACGTTGGCAACATCGGAACTGGCAACGTGTACTCTTTTCTAATGAGAGCAGGTTCCAGTTATTCAGAGCTGATGGCAGGACTCGGATATACCAACGTGCTGTGGAGAGAACAGCACTGTGCTGTGTTCAGGAGGCTGAACCGTTTGGTGGTGGATCTGTGATGGTTTGGGGCGGTATCTGTGGCCAACAGCGGACAGATCTTACTGGAAATCTTAACGCACACCGTTACATTCAACCAGGTTTTACGTCCGACCTGTTACCGTTCTTACAACACCATCCTAGACTCGTGTTTCAACAGGACAGTGCTGTACCTTACATAGCTCGTGTGGCGCAACAGTTCTCCGCAAACAACGTCAATGTTTTGCAATGGCCAGCCCGTTCACCTGACCTTTCACCGATAGAACATTTGTGGGATCATCTTGGCCAGCGAATTCGACGTCGTCCTAACCCTCCAATGAACAGGGATCCGTTGCTACAGGCACTGAGGCAGGAGTAGAGAGCACATAGCACATTTCACCCCTAGTGCTGTTGTGCACTGTGATATTATAATTTTATGGGGTTTATTTAGTATACTCATGTTTATTTAGCGCCAAATTATTATACTTTCAAAATATAACATTGATCGTCAGTATATATATACACACACACACACACACACACACACACACACACACACACATATATACACACACACACACACACACACACACACACATACACACACACACACACACACACGCGCACACACACACACACACACACACACACACACACATATATATATATATATATATAAATTATCTCAGACTCTCTAAAGGCTGTATGTATAAACATTAACCTGTTTTAAATAAGAATTGAAAATCACAGTGAGTGATTTGCAACTTGAACAAATCAATCATTATGCAGTTGAACGAAAACGTGTTTAATTTTTGTATCTCTATTTTAATATCAGCAACCAGATTATGATCATTTTTCTTTACGACATTATTAAATACTGAAGAAAAACATTTCTAAAAAGGTTTACAAAGGAGATATTTTATTTCTGTCAATATGGATAGAAATAAATGTATTAATAAGTTGTGATTTAACAGGTATGTGTATAATCTAGAATATACTTTTTATATAGGTTAGAATATCGATTAAGTTTTAATCAAAATGTCGTTAACGTTAAAACTCCACGTGACTCGTGGATAAGCGAGTGTTGCAGTTCCTGTAGATAGTCCTACAAGACAACGGAAACCAGACACCTCGTGTATTAGTCTCCAAGAACGAGATACCACACCAACTTGGTGTTCATTAACTTGGTTGGGGTAATATCGGGTATCTGTCAGTCATGTAAGACAATACAAGACGGTACGTCTATGCCGGAAGTCACAAGGCTCGTGTGCTCTGTAATGGATTAGCAAGATTGCTCCGGGTGATGTAAACAAACACCATGTTGTCAGCGCCAAGACTGTGAATTATAGATGTATGTATGTATGAATGAATGTTTAACGACACCCCAGCACGAACAATACACCGGCCGTCAGGTGTCAAACTATGGTAATTCAAATAAATAAAGTGATGATCAACATCAATATACAAATTCAAGTTTTAAACAAAAACAGTGTAAAGAACTGTACAAAAACACAAATATCACAGAATTTTACGGATACTGAAGTTTACTCAAAACCTAAATTTTGTGCTGTATTGGCCATTCTCAAAGAGAATGTTACACCCCTGCACCACGATGAGGTTACAACACGCGCAGGGGTGAACTATAGAAGATCTCATACGCAACTGCCTGGATCTTCGCCTTCTGTGGAAGGGGTGGGGGTGATGGAGAGGGAATAATGCAAGGATTTTGGAAATTGATGGCAATTCTGTGTTTGTACATCGTATATGGTCAGAAAGAAGAAATGATGACGAGGTCGCCTGACGCGCCACAAATGGAAAGGGTAGGAAGGGGTGGTGGGTTGTGGCAGGAAAGGGGTCCAAAACAAAGCCTGCAGCGGCGGCCCTCAATCCACCTATATATGTAAAAAAATAAATAACGACGCACTCAACACATTATAATTACGGGTATATCGGCGTCGGACATATGGTTATGTCGAGAAAAACCCCAGTGGTTAGCTGACGGGGATCGACCCTAGACCGACCGCGCATCAGGCGAGCACTGTACCACTGGGCTATGCTGCCCGCAAATCCACCTATAAAGCCACCGGCGATGACCCACGTAATCTGAGGAGCTGCCAACCAGTCCGATGTTCTCTCCTCGTACAACTCCATCGACTCCTGCCCGCACCGACACTGAGCTAAAAAGTGGCTGAGATCATCGGTCAGGCAATCAGGAGGAGGAAGCCTTCATAATCCCTTCAGGGACGCCCCCCTCCCCAGTCCCAATATATCGCTTAGGCAGGCACGGGGTGACAGCGAGGCGGTCCTACATCCGCGAATCAAGAAGCACCCACCTCTGTAAGCTTCAAGAACAGTTTCGCCCACTGCTCTTTATGAATAGGTACAAAACGACTGCCGTGAACTCAGGGAGAGCCAAAGAACGTCGGAGCAGTTCGCAGAGCATCTTCGCAAGCCACTTGAGGTCAAATTCCTTATAATGAATGAATGAATGAATAAATGAATAAATGAATGTTTAACGACACCCCAGCAAGAAAATTCCTTATAGAATATTGCATTTCGTGGTACCTTGGATTGCAAAGCAGTTCACCGAGGAGACGTATCACTGTAGTGCATCCTTACATATTATGTACATTTTCTTGTTTAGAATATCAATGTCTGTATATTCAATGTGTTTCTCGTCGTCTTAATATTTCTAATAAGTCCAAACTGGATTGTGTCTTCAATAATTTCGTACGTACGAAAAAATATATTTTAGGAAACAGAATGTAATTTAACCTAGTACAAATATTAGAACGATCAGAAACACGTTTAATATATAGTCGCTAATATTTTATGCAGACAAAATATATTTAATATGTAATTACACTCGTTAAAGGTATCTGCTAGTCAATAACATCTTTAAAATTGCAGCAGACTCAGGAATGTCCCTTTAAGTCAATCTCCATGGAGGACTGCCATGGGATGATACCAACGTCTTCACACCTGACAGTTGTTGTACTCTACTCTACTGTCGTCTTTCACCAGTGACTGCATCACAGTAGAGAACGTCGAGAGCCTACATTTTGTTACTTTTCAAAATTTAAATAAAAATTTTAAAAAACCTTTTAATGTGAAGCACTTTACCGGGGCAGCCTGTTTTAATTTGTTCAGATCATCTACATTAAATAAAAAAAATCTGACCGTTTGTTTGGCGTTAACTTTCATAAAAAAATTCTTGATTATTATTCCAAATTTTACCCACTTCAAAAATTCAAATCCACCACCCTTTCTGTCCTGGACTCGGTACCTGAACCGTAATTAGATATAGCCAGGTACATGTGGATAGTGTTTGGAGTGGTCTAAATAAAACGCCAAGAGGTTATTCATTTAAGAACAAATGAATGTATTAAAAAATATTCCATGTTTAGTTGTCCAACTATCGCAGTAGCGGGTGGGTGGAAAGTTCTGTTACCAACATATCTTTTACCCGAAGGCCAAGAGGTCGCAGCTATGGCTGGAGCCAAGGAACCAACCCCGGATGTAAACCCGGTGAAAGGAGATTGATGATGGCGACCTTGGTGGTCAACGTTATCAGATTCTAATGACCACTGTCATTCTACCCACAACGACGAGACAAAATTGAAACGGAACGGATCAAATTAAGGGTGAACGTTATCAGATTCTAATGACCACTGTCATTCTACCCACAACGACGATACAAAGTTGAAACGGAATGGATCAAATTAAGGGTGAACGTTATCAGATTCTAATGATCACGGTCATTCTGCGCATTAACATGACACAAGTCACACAATGTCAGTCACACCGTATCGGAATAGGTAAAATTGATGATCAACGTTAGCAGATATTAATGAGCACTGCCATCCTGCACATTACCATGACACAAAGTCAGTCACACCGTATCAGAACAGGCCAAAAAAAAAATACGTGCAATTTTATGCAAATACTTCTCTGCTTTTGGATTCTTTTGACTTCTTATGTTTGTTCATTACACTCCTATCAATTGTCCATACACGGTCTGAAGGCAAGCGTGGGTGGGGCGGGAATTGAGTTTGGTTGGGGAAATCTCATTTTAATAGCACCGCTACGCTAGTCCATCCAAATATAGCAAATAGATCGGAAATTATGCTTTCATTAGCAATGAATGAATTTATGAACTTTTCAATTTGAAAAGCGTTACTTCGTATTTTGATGCCCATTAATACTCATAATGGGAGTCCTGCCGCTCGGTTAATAGTAGTCTCATATTTCCATTACTCACAACATCAATTAAGATAGTGAAAAGGCTGGTTAATAACACGTCTTCAGTATGGTGAACACGTTACACTGGTAGCAATGGAAATGAACGCATTTAAGGACAAACTCTTTTTTTTGTTTAACCATACCACTAGAGCATATTAATTTGTTAATTGGATGTCAACCATTTGATAATTTTTACTTGGAAAAAAAAAGAAGTAAAGTTTGTTTTATTTAATGACGCCACTAGAGCACATTGATTTTTTTTTTTTTTGCAAGAGGGATGAAACATCCTATTATCCTTAACAGTAAGAGAGTGGCAGTCCTCCTAAGGATGAGCATCAGATGGTGGATCATGGATGTAATTCTGACTTTGCATTGTTTGGAATCTGCTTTGTGCAGAGATACGATTTTGATCACGGAATACAGTTTAGTCATTCTGATTTACATGACATGTTAACATATTTTTCAGCTACATATACTTATTTAGAACACTAAAACTTCATACATCATTATAGCAATCATTTTTGGTTGTATTAATTTCATTGGTCATTGGTGTGATTTTGAAATGTTATCATCACTGTGAACAACCACTCAGAATCGATCTCTCACATGTGGGATATCACCATGAAACATTAAGGTACAGAACACAGCTCAGTCGTAAAGCGCTCACTTGATGTGCAGTGCGTTCAGGATCGATCCCAGTCAGTGGAACCACTGGGCTATTTCTCATTCCAGGCAGTGCATCATTGTCTGTGAAATGGTGCATATAAAAGATCATGTTTCCTCTCTAAGATAAGATGTCAATATTACCAAATGTTTGATATCTAATAACCAATGTCTCAAATGGTGTCGTTAAACAAATAAACAAATGTTTGGTAGTATTAATTTCATTGGACTGTGTGGTTTTGACATCACTGCCGAACATCCACTCAGAATCAATCTCCCACATACTATGTGGGATATCCCACAATGAAACATTAACCTTATATTCTTTTTTTATTTTATAAAATTGTCTGCAACTAATAAATGACAAAGAAAAATAACCACCAACTGATATTAACACATGTATTGTGAAAATGACAAAATTACAAGCAAACAATACATATACAGCACTCAGTATAAACTGACTGACAAATGATGTGACAACAAAGCAAGTACACAAACCAATGTTACACACTTGATGTTATTACAAAATAACACAGGCATTTTGATTGACAAAGTAATAAAAACACAGTTATACAGAGGATGCCAACATACTAACTGTTTACCTACAAATATGTTTATGATCAAAATAGAAACACAATTACCAGTGCTGTGTAAATGGAAGATGACATATGAAATGAAATATCTGATGATAAATGAAATATATTTAGTGACAAAAATCTATGCCGATTACCGTACATAATTAAGGGTGTGTATTATTTTTAGTCTCAGTTTTATGATACCCATAAATCATTCAAATATTTGTATTACCACATAAGGGTAAAAATGTAACTTAATGGCTAGAAAGCTATACAGTTTGAATAAAGAAAGTAAGAAATGTTTTTTTATTTAACAACACACTCAACACATTTTATTTACGGTAATATAGTGTCAGACATATGGCTAAGGACCACACAGACAATGAGAGAGAAAACCCGTTGTTGACACTTCATGGGCTACTCTTTCCGATTAGCATCAAGGGTTCTTTTATATGCATCATCCCACAAACAGGGTAGTACATACCATGATCTTTCAGCTTTAATATACCAGTTGTGGTGTACTGGCTGGAATGAGAAATATCCCAATGGGGATCGATCCCAGACCGACTGCGCATCAAGCATATGCTGCACCATGTGGCTATGTCCCACTCCGGTAAAATTTGAATAATACACCCCACCAAAAAACCATACTTTCTTTTCAAATTGGGGCAGGATGTAACCCAGTGGAAAACCATTCACTTGATAGCCAAGGATCGATTCCTGTCAGTGGGCTCGTGGAGTTATTCTTTGTTCCAGCTAGTGAACTATGATTGGTAAATCAAAGGCTGTGGTATGTGCTATCCTGTATGTGGAATGGTGCGTATAAAAGATCCCATGCTACTAATGGGAAAATGTAGCGGGTTCCCTCTCTAAGACTATAAATGAAAATTACCAAATGTCTGACATCCAATAGCCGATGATTAATAAATCAATGTGCTCTAGTGGTGTTGTTAAACAAAACACACTTTAACTTTCTTTTTTAAAAATTCTGAATTTTTAACTGTTAAAATTTGTTGATCTGAAAACAATGACTTTGACATAATTTGTTCTAGTTGTGAGAATCTGCCCCATTCATCTACAGCGGAGAACTGTATGCCGTGATCACTCCCTGTGGAGTCATCAACTCATGGCTGACAAATGTCATCAGAAAAAGAGGTACACTGTCGCCATCCACGGGACAAAAATAGCATTAATACTTCAAACCAATCTGCTGTAAAAGTATATATATTTTTTAATGATGGATATTTTGAAACATAACATAAAAAATTTATAATAATTAACTTCTTTTTATGAAGGGCATTTGCACAAGAAAGAAAAATAATAATAATAAAATAATGAATGAATGCCCTCCCCTCTATTCTACTGCAATGGCAGTTTGGTATAGTGTAATATTTTTTAATTACGTACAGTAATTCAGATTATGGCATTATCTTCAGCAAAAATACTTATAACATTAATGACTGACTATATTTAGAACAATTTGAAAATAGTACATATAACTAATTGAAGTACAGATAAATGATAATGCAATGAAGATGAAAATAGTAACAAATGTTTACATACTTGATGTAATGTATAGTTTGAAAATATACCAAACAACAAAAGAAACAAGATGTTTTACTAATATACTAGTATACATAATATATATATAGTCAAGATTGGTCTATATAACGTTCAACTTCTCATAATGGCTACCATAAACCCTTCTTTATTTTATAACATCTTGTATGTATGTATGTATGTATGTATTGATGTATGAATATCTATATATTTTGTATGTATATCAAGGTTGACTTTTACATACATAGATATTAACGCACTGGCACAGGGGATAATTAAATCCTTTATTGCCTTCACAAATTTCCTCATGCCATTACCGAAACCCGAACCTGTGGCACCCAATCGCCCACAATTGCTGGGCCGTAACGCTATCAATCAGACCAACTTACGTTCCACAAAAATAGAACGCTCGTTAGTCGACCATATTCGCACCGGTCCAACAACCATGCGGTTCTAAGGCCACATGGCTTGGCAACGTTTGACTTACATGCAGATGTGGGCATACCTGGCACTGGCTAGTATATATTGATGTATGAATATCTATATATTGTATGTATGTCGAGTTTGACTTTTACATACATAGATATTAACGCACTGGCACAGGGGATAATTAAATCCTTTATTGTATGTATGTATGTATGTATGTATGTATGTATGTATGTATGTATGTATGTATGGTATGTATGTATGGTATGTATGTATGTATATATGTAAAAAAAAAAATCCCACCATGATACAATTAATTCAATAAATAAACTGTAAAAATGTTCACAAGAATGAATATGAAAACTGATGATATTCAAACTAAATAATTTTAAAGATATCTGCATTTCTTTTATTGTTTGGTACATTAACAAAGTGATATAAGGATATATAATATGGACAGTTTGACAATAGCATCCGAGTAAGGTACATATACATGGACTGTTTGAAAATAGTAATGTAAGAATATATGATATATGTAATGGACTGTTTGAAAATTAGAAATGAATGAGGTACACAAACATGGACAGTTTGAAAATTGTAACAAAGTG
>JAECMU010110996.1:0-32512 GCA_016106625.1 Dracogyra subfuscus
CCTCCCATCCACTCCAAACTCCTCCCATCCACTCCAAACTACCACCCACTCCAAACCCTTCCCTGTCGTGGACGGAGAAGCCGATACCTGCACCCATGACAGGCGTGTGCTACAACAGCTTAATTACGCTGAATCTAAAATGTAGCAGCTTTCCTATCAATGACTACATGTCAAAATTACAAAAAAACTTTACATTCAATAGCCAAGTTTAATAAATCAGTGTGCTCTAGTGGTATTGTTAAAGAGACGTTCCTGAGTTTGCTGCATTGTTTTAAGATGTTATCGACTAACAGAGACTTTTTAACAATTGCAATTACATATCAAATATATTTTTCTGCATAACATATTGGTAGCTCGATATTAAACATGTTTCTGAGCATTCTAATATTGGTAGTAGGTTAAATGTCATTTTATTCCCAAAAATTATTTAAAGACAAAATCCAGTTTGGGATTCTTACAAATATTAAGACGACCAGAAACACATTGAATATACAGACACTAATATTCTAAGCAAGAAAATATATTTGATATATGTAAGTTTAATCCTAGAAATATTTTATTAGTTGGAAACTCATAAATGATCAGAAACACATTTAATATACAGCCACTTATAATTTTTTATGCAGACAAATATATATTATTTTATATGTAATTATGATCGTTATAAAGTCTCTGTTAGTTGATAACATTTTAGAAATTGCAGCAAACTTGGGAATGTCCCTTTAATGTGGATTTGTATTCACTTTCAGACATGTATGTGACAGATATCAAGACAGGATTGACTGTCAGTGACCAGGAGCCAGAAATACTCAAGGAGACCGCAGCTACGGCATTTGTCGATGGAAAGAATGTGCTGGGTACAAATGTTTTCCTTTTCATATTAAAGGGACAGACCCTAGTTTCAGCCCTTGAAAATGCACACTGATTTTTGTTAATCAACAAACCTGTACCACATTTGGGTATAAAGTTACAATTGAGTGAATCGTGATTGTGTGACTTTAAACTGAAGTACCCTCTAACAATAGACTAAACTCGACTCCATAACTGTTACTTCTCAGATGCATTTGCGTTTTTAGAAATATGAGAAATGCATTTTGTGATATTAAAAAAACTAGGGTGACCAAAAACACTTTAAATGTACGGAAATTGATAATCTAAACAAAACAATTTACATACAAGTACATGATTTCAGTTACCAAAAATAACTAATATTAAAAAATACCATATTAACCATAATAGTGATAATTTATTGATGGATAAATTGTATTGGGTACAAATGTTTTACTTTCCATATTAACCATAATAGTGATCATTTATCGATGGATAAATTGTGTTGGGTACAAATGTTTTCCTTTCCGTATTAACCATAATAGTGATCATTTATTGATGGATAAATTGTGTTGGGTACAAATGTTTTTCTTTCCATATTAACCATAATAGTGATCATTTATTAATGAATAAATTGTGTTGGGTACAAATGTTTTACTTTCCATATTAACCATAATAGTGATCATTTATCCATGGATAAACAGTGTTGGGTACAAATGTTTTTCTTTCCATATTAACCATAATAGTGATCATTTATCGATGGATAAATTGTGTTGGGTACAAATGTTTTTCCTTTCCGTATTAACCATAATATAGTTATCATTTATCCATGGAATGGATATGACATAGCTAGTGGAAGTAATGTATTTTTTAATTATTATTTTTTTTAAGATTAAAATAAAACTTTGAAAAAAGCAAAGAAAAGATTAGAAGTTATTGCAAAAAAAGAGAGTGAATTTACAATTGTAAGTATGCATAATTAAAAAAATATATATATAAATCTTTTAAATAAATTATGAATATACATATATATATATATATATATATACACAGTGAAACCTGTCTAAACTGGACCCTGAACAAACTGGAATCCTGTGAAAACCAGCCAAGTTGCATGGTTCTGAATATTCTTAATTCTAAAATGCGACCTTTCTAAACACAAGATTCTGTCTAAATCGGATAAATAACAGGTTCCTGGTGTGATCCTGAGGGCGAGACGTAGCCCAGTGGTAAAGCACTCTCTTGATGCACGGTCATTTTGGGATCCATACCCATCAGTGGGCCCATTTCTCACTCCAGCCAGTGCATCACGACTGATGTAACAAAGGCCGTGGTACATTTATGTGTTATCCTGTCTGTGGGATAGTGCATATAAATGATCTTTTGCTGCTAATTGAAAAGAGTAGCCCATGAAGTGGCAACAGTGGATAAATAAATTAAACGCGTGCAGAAATTGAAAATATTTCACTAGCCATTCAGACCAGAACCAACTAAAATGTACTAGCCTGCCAGTATTTCTACTAGTCCTTCAGCCCATAGATAAAAAACTTTATTGTTTAACAATATTTTAATATACACTTCAAATGATAGATATAAATTTGACAAAAAACATTATTAATATCACTTGCTCGGCCTAACAAAAAAAAAAAGACCACTCACCTACCCCCCAAAACCTTGATTAACAAAACCAGATTGCCCGTTGGACTAGTAGTTGTATTCTTTAACTCGTCCATCACAATTTGTACTTGCATTTGGCAAGCAGGCGAGTACTTTCTGCACCCCAGTTTATTTTATAAAGAAACCAGACAAAAAGCAAAAAAATCCAAAAATAATTATAGAAACTTAAAGAAAATTATCTTCTTAATCATTTAAGGAGTTTTAGACTAGTAACTACTCAGTTACCCTTTCTCCCCCCACCCCCCACCCCCCAAACAAAAAATCCTAGCTACGATCCTGGTATTATTATTTGGAAAACCTGTTGGACACAAACACATTTTTAACTGATCCATTTGCCACATCAAATGAAGTATATATGTCTAATGTTTGATTGGGTAAATTTATTTTTCAATAGCCCCCTAATTGATAGTATTAAGTTTAAATTATGTATATTATTATATGAGAACCAATCAGACAATAACATTCTTAACTGATCCACTTGGCGTATCGAATGAAGTACGTATGTTTGAAATATGTTGCAGTGTACGTTTGTTTCTTACCTTTATGATAATATTTAATGCTTGTTTTTATTATTATTTAGGCCCAGTGGTTGGAAAGTTCTGCATGGAAATAGCTATACGAAAAGCGAAAGAGTCCGGCATTGGCTGGGTGGTTGCATGTGGTAAGGACAAACTAAACACATGCTATGTTCAAGGGAGCTAGGAGTGGTGATGTAAAATGTGGGTGGAGTTGTGAGGGTTAGGCCTACCCAGATTATCAAGTAATACATTATTAAAGGGAAATTCCTGAGTTTGTTGCATTGTAAGATGTTTCCGACTAATAAAATATTTCTACGATTAAATTTACATATTAAATATATTTTCTTGTTTAGAATATCAGTGTCTGTATATCCAATGTGTTTCTGGTCGTCTTAGTTGTAAGAAGCCCAGACTGGATTCTGTCTTCAAATAACGTCATATATATGAAACAATACTACAAATGTTTTCCTTTCTGTATCGATAAATGATCACTATTAGATCATTTATCGATGGATAAATTGTGTTGGGTATAAATGTTTTCCTTTCTGTATTAACCATAATAGTGATCATTTATTGATGGATAAATTGTGTTGGGTATAAATGTTTTCCTTTCCGTATTAACCATAATAGTGATCATTTATTGATGGATAAATAATGTTTGGTTCAAATGTTTTCCTTTCCGTATTAACCATAATAGTGATCATTTATCGATGGATAAATTGTGTTTGGTACAAATGTTTTCCTTTCTGTATTAACCATAATAGTGATCATTTATTGATGGATAAATTGTGTTGGGTATAAATGTTTTCCTTTCTATATTAACCATAATAGTGATCATTTATCGATGGATAAATTGTGTTTGGTACAAATGTTTTCCTTTCCATATTAACCATAATGTAGTGATCATTTATCAGTAGAATGGATATGAAATTATACAAATGTTTTCTTTGCTATATTAAACCTTATAGTGGGTAATTTGGGTTCATAGCTAGTGGAAGTAATGCATTTTTTAATTTAAAAAAAAATTAACTTTAAAATAAAACTTGGACAAAAGCAAAGAAAAGATTAGAAGTTATTGCAAACAAAAGAGAGTGAATTTACAATTGTAAGTATGCATAATTAAAATATATATATATATATTTTAAATAAATTATAAATATACATTATATACACAGTGAAACCTGTCTAAACTGGAACCTAATCAAACTGGAATCCTGTGAAAACTAGCAAAGTTTCATGGTTCTGATTATTCTTAATTCTAAAATGCGACCCTTCTAAACACAAGATTCTGTCTAAATCAGATAAATAAGAGGTTCCTGGTGTGATCCTGAGGCCTACCCAGATGTCAAGTAATATGTTATTACAGGGACATTCCTGAGTTTGCTGCATTGTACGATGTTTCCGACTAATAAAATATTTCTACGATTAAATTTGCATATTAAATATATTTTCTTGTTTAGAATATCAGTACCTGTGTTTCTGGTCGTCTTAATAGTTGTAAGAAGCCCAAACTGGATTCTGTCTTCAAATAATTTCATATATACGAAAAAATACTATTTTAAGAAATGAAATGAAATTTAACCTAGTAAAAATATTAGAACGATCAGAAACATGTTTAATATACAGCCATTAATATTTTATGCAGAAAAATATATTTGTTATGTAATTACAATTATTAAAAGGGCTCTGTTAGTCGATAACATATTAAAGTTGCAGCAAACTCAGGAATGTCACTTTAAGGCTTGATGCCACGGTACTCCTATTTGGCTGGGCTGTCAAAGAATTCAAGAGGAGCCAAGAGTGGTGATGTTGGGAGTGTGGGTGGACGGGTTGAGGTCTAGGCCTTCCCAGATGTCAAATACTACATCAAGCCTAGATAGCAATCTAATTACAGATCAAGTTTAGCGGGCAGCATAGCCCAGTGGTACAGTGCCTGCCTGATGCGCGGTCGGTCTAGGATCGATCCCTGTCAGCTAACCACTGGGGTTTTTTCTCGACATAACCATCTGTCCGACGCTGATATAACCGTACTTATAATGTGTTGAGTGCGTCGTTAAACAAACAACGAAACAAAACAAAACTTAACTGTGAAGTTATATCACTGCCATAAACAACATTGTAGAGACTGGTAATTAGTCATGTTATGTTCTAGAATTGTGTGAAACTACTAAAATCCAGTACAAATGAGTCGAGCACTTCTTTGACTCCCAAGGTTTGCTACAGTCTTATTCGCTAGCGTCCATGACAGATCATGTTTTGACATTTATGGGAATTTATTCAAGGGTCATAACTCTGTCAAATATGGAATCATCCATGTTTGATAGAGTTGTGGCCCTTGAAATTTGGAGATATTGCTTTTGCAATACTCACAGAATACTTGTTTTTATGTTTGCTCACTGATACATGTATCTTCTAATGTTGTATACAAATAATGCTTTCATTTATTAAAGGTTATATATTTTTTATTTATTTAGGATCTAATCATTTTGGAATAGCAGGCTGGTACTCTATGATGGCACTTGAGGAAGGTTTTCTGGTTCGTTTGATTTACATTTTCATTGTTTTAATTAAAATATATCATTTTAGTTACATAAATGACTAAAATATATTCGTGAAAGAAAGATCATGTAGGGATGCTTTTCAACATATTAAAAAAAAAACTTTCCTTTTGTTCTTTGTTTTAATGATGATGAAACCTAGTTTAATGTGCCCATATACCACTAGGGTTTCAAACACGCCCATCCCGAGTCTGACCTCCGATAAGATTGGTGGCCTGACTCGGGATGGAGTGGGGGGGGGGGGAGGGTTAGAGTTGAAAATAGCAATTAGTAAAAAAGTTAATGTTTTAATGAAATGCATTCACCCTAGAAACAAATATGGTAGTGCTATTGTAAATTGTGCCTCAAAATAAATATGGGCAGTCACAGGATATCAGTAATTATTATAAAGTATTTAGTTATTGTTACAAACCTTGTTGTGAGAAAAGAAAGGATCGTGATTAACTTCTACTCTAACTTGGCCTAGGTTAAATTATTGTGAGCCATTTAAGATATAGAGGATGATAAGAAACAGGTTACCAGTTATTATCAACTAAAGCTTGTGACAACTGAATGTTATTTCACTCGTGACATAATTTTATTTTATTTTTTTTATTTTTTTATCCCACTGCCCCTTTCCTTTCTCTCCTTTGAATTCCATCTCATTTCTTCCCGATCTGGCAACTCCTCCTATCTTTCAACTTCTTTCGCTGTCCACCTCCACACTCAGTCCTTGTTTCACCAACCGCGACATGTGCTTGTCTCTTGTGGTTATCTATGTCACACACCTGCCATTCCATATCAGCTTTTAGCTGTGGGATTAGTCTGACCACTTCGCATAAATTTGATAACTGGTACTGAGTTTATTATTCTGTTTATTACTTCGGACATTTTTGTTCTGTGAGAACCATCTATTTTCATTATAACTACATTTATATTGAAACTATGTGAACAACTTTACACACTATTCTCAGTATTGCTATAGCTTCTGCAGTTACATGTTGGCCAGATAAAATTGGCAAGAACATTTAAGCAATCAAAATTAAATGAACAGCTTTGATGTCTAAATTTTTATTCTGTAACCACTGTTTCTATTGACAGATGTTGATGACCGATTAAAGCAAAGTCAAAAATGTATAGTAGTAGATTATGACTTTTGACGTCACTCATATGACATAGCTACATTACAAAATTGTTCGTTTGACCTCTAGGTCATCATACAATGTGGCTGAAATAACAGAAATAATAGCTTTGCCCCTTAATTTTTATGGTCTGCAGAATAAAAATAATAACTAGTTACTGAAGTTGGATATCTGTTTTATCCTGTTCAGGCCGAATGAGAAATTCCGCTTGGCATAACCTAGTGGAATTTCCCATTAATTTGCTTACCTTCACATGATAAGTAAATAGGGATGCAGTCAATTCGTCCACTGGACAATTCGTCCACGGACGATTCGTCCACTGAAAATTCGTCCACTGACTAACTCGAGACGATTCGTCCACTACAAAAAATCAGTTCCGGATGATTCGTCCACTGGTTTTTTTATTTCCCCGGTACATTTCGTCCACGTAATAATTAATGTGTACTACATGTACGTGGGTGCTAAAGAAATATTTTACCCCGTATTTTTGTTTGCCATGTCATAAATTTACAAAGGTAAAAATAATTTATATTGCATTAGATTACGCTTGATATATGTTTTTGTAACAATGCTCTGCAGACATAATTCTTTGGCATTTCTATTTATTCTGTTATTGTTTGTTTCTATAATGTAGGCTACGCCTTTCACGCTACATATCGTATGATGTTTTTAGTACAATATATCCAGTAAAGAAAATCTTTAGCCCTTCCCGTTCAACTTGTTTGGTTTCTGTTTGCTTTACCAATTAAGTGTACAGAAGTAATTGTGACAAATGTTTCACCAAGATGAATCCAGTCAAGTCTAAAACAACACGCCTTGTTTGACTGACATTTGTTGTTTTTGGTGAATTATTTTTTAATGCACATTTAATTATATTGGAATAGAAGACAACAAGTTTTTAGTTTTTTTTTAATTTCCAGGTTAGTAGGCATATGGGGATAACATGTGACGAGGGAGGGTACAGTGGATAGAATTTACGCCATTGAAGGAGAACATTACATGGGGGGGGGGGGGATGAAGTCTTCCGACGCGTTACCTATTTACCACATCGTGACATGTGAGATAATGGACGAGCGAGTGGACGAATCGTCCGTGGGCAATCCGCATGATAATGAATACAAACCATTAATAAAAACTGAATATTAATGTTGAATTCTAACTTTTTACTGTTTTAGTTATAGTATACCACAAAATAATGTTAAGTAATGATTACAATGTCAAAGAATAACTATTAATAAATTTGAAAAAAAATGCGGTCATCGAGTGGACGAACCGTCTGGAAAGCAGTAGATATCCGACATCATTAACTAGTTATTCTCTATATAACCACAGTAGTTATGGATGCCTGCATTGTATTACAATTGAAATTAATTTGTGTTACCAAAATGAATAATATTCACATGTAACATGTTACTATTTATTTGTAGGGAATGGCATTCACAAACACGTCTCCATTTATGGTGCCTACCAGGGCCAAAAAGGTAATCTCTTATCATTAACAAATACATACATCTGATATTCAATCCCACATTACCAGGGATCCCTTGTACATTGTCAGATTAGGTCAGGTCAGGTCAGGTCAGGTCATTGGGCTTTACGTGCACATTCAGAACAAGCTGTTGTAGCACACGCCTGTCCTGGTTTCAAGAACTGGCCTTGGACGGCTCCTCCGTCCAGGACAGGAAAGGTGGGGGAGGAAACAAAAAAAAAGATTTTCCTACTATTCCTGTAGGACTGCAGGATAACTGGTTATTACTGTCTTAACATATTGGCTTTCGCTACATTCGCCATTCTAACCTTTGCAGTATAAAGCCGATATCTTAAGACAGTAACCAGTAATTACCTACGTAAGTGCCAAATTGTCCAATATTATGTGTTACACCAATGCATGATAATTTGTCAGTGAGAAAGTATATATTTTTTTATTTCGCCAGTGAATACTGCTTGCTGGGGTAATAATTAATTTTACGATTAGACAAAATTAATTCTCAAAAATAATCCACAAATTCAATACTTGTGAACAGTTTCTCTGATATTTGGTAAGGTTTGTAATTTCCAGAATGTGTAATGATTCACTATGTGACTGATTTGTTATACTTTGTAACTGATCTGATTCACTATGTAACTGAATTGATTCACTATGTAACTGATTTGGGGTTCATTTAAGAATTGACTGTAAATACTTTTTCGTTCATGGGGGTAGTACGCATGACTTAAATTATTTTGGTTCATCAAGATATGAACAAAAAAAGTAAGCACCTCTGGACCAATCAGGTTGCCGTAAAGTGTAGAGACACAAATAAAATTTTATTATACGTGTTACAAACATGTGAATATAAAAATTGTTTGCATAACATATTGTGCCCCAAAGTGATTGCTAATTACTTTTTGTTTTTCAGCCTGCACTTGGGACCAACCCAATAACACTTGCTGCACCCGCTAAGAATGGGGACAGCTTCGTATTGGACATGGCAACAACATCTGTAGCTTTAGGAAAAGTAAGTGCTATATCAAACAACATCATTAGAACTTTCTGTTGAGGTGCAGTGGGTCATAGAATCGATTGCCCCCAGTGGCTATTCTCCCTCTTCCAACCAGTGATCCACAAATGGCAAATCAAAGGCTGTGGTAAGTACTATCCTGCAGTGCAGATATATATAAAAGATCCCTTGTTTTTTTTGTCAGTAGTTTGTAAGGTGGTGGCAGGTTTCCTTTCTTTATCTCTGTATATGGATCAAATAACAAAATAACCACGTTAGGCACCAGATAGCCATATAGTACATGAGACTCCCGTAGAAAAGGAGGTCGCTATGACCTAGTTATGGTATGGGACACACCACCATCTGCTGTTGTATTTGCATGCAAGGTTATATCCTTTATATATTGTTAGGGAAGATGTGCATCGGAAACAAAATGTCTACCTACGGACGGACAATGCCACATAATACAACCCATCTAAGATTGATTCCCATCGGTGGGCCCATTGGGCTGTTTCTCATGCCAGCCAGTGTTCCACAACTGGTACAACAAAGGCTGTGGTATGTACTATCCCATCTGTGGGATGGTGCATATAAAAGATCCCTGGCTGCTAATCGAAAAAAGTAGTCCATGAAGTAGCAACAGTGGGTTTTTTCTCTCAATATCTGTTTGGTCCTTAACCATATGTCTGATGCTGTATAACATAAACAAAATGTTGAGGTATCATTAAATAAAACATTTCCTTACTTCCTTTATAACACAACCAATCAAAGACGAGTGTATAAAAATGTGCATTCATTTTCATTCATCAGATCTCAATTCCCTTTTGTATGTATATTATTACATATATATTTTTTCCATTGTCTTTTATATTGTATTTTAATTTATTTTCATAATCATGAAATTTTACCAAACACAGACAAAATTTATCTCAGCACCATATATCAGAATTACGAAATAAATAAAGCAGTATGCGTAATAAAGCTTTTCTTTTTATTGTTCATTGTTGACAAGTGCTAATGGTGTTTTCCTTTTCAGGTTGAAATAAGCGACAGAAAAGGGGAGACAATTCCACCCACCTGGGGTGTTGATGAAAATGGAAAGGTATTAGAAAGGACATTTAATTACATAAACATCTTTTTTTCAAATAAATTTATTATTATTTTGTGTCTCTAAATTGTTTTACCTGTTTGTGTTAATGCAATTCTGTGACTGAAAATTGTTTAACTTGGTTTGTTGTAGACAAAATAGTGGGCCAAACCCTAATGTCTAATGAACCACTAGATGTGAGTTATTAAATGCTCACAAATATTTTCTCTTGCTATATAGGGGTGGGATGTAGCCAAGTGGTAAAGTGCTCGCTTGATGCACAAACGGTTTGGGATTGATCAATCCGCATCGGTGGACCCATTGGGCTGTTTCTCATTCCAGCCAGTGCTCCATAACTTGTATATCAAAGGCTGTGGTATGTGCTCAGGTGCGGATCTAGGGGGTGTCGAGGGGGTCTGGATTCCCCCCTGCTCGTGACCAACGATTTTTCGATTATGAGGTTTTGATGTTCGACTGGCGTGGCGATGTACTGGCAGGGTAAGCTCCAGACTGGACCCCCCACCCGCTAAAATTCCTAGATCCACACCTGGTGTTTGTGGGAATGTGTATATAAAAGATCCCTTGCTGCATTAGGAAACATGTAGCGGGTTTCCTCTAATGACTACTTGTCAGAATTACAAAATGTTTGACATCCAATAGCCGATGATTAATTAATCAACATGCTCCAGTGGTGTCATTAAACAAACGTCTTCTTCTCTTCCTATATATAGCCTGTGTGCTGATGGCAGGTTTGTTCTCTGAATCTCAAAATTACCCTATGTCCAACATAATTGCAAGTTATTTAGGCCTTAGTAAACAAATAATATTCTGAAGAAAAAAAACCCGAAACAAATAGCCCTAATTTTTAAATGTTTTGTTTTGTAATGAAAAGTGATCCAACATTTTTGTTTCCATGTTAATTTAGTTTGGGAAAAAACATGGTCAGTTTATTTTCTGTTCCAGATAGATTCCTATTCTTTTGGGGCAAGACATAGCCCAGTGGTAAAGCACTCGATTGATGCACGATGCAGTTTGAAATCCAGCCATGCACCACAACTGGTACATCAAAGGCTGTGGTATGTGCTATCCTGTCTATGGGATGGAGCATATAAAAAATCCCTTGCTGCCAGTCGAAAAGAGTAACCCATAAAGTGGAGACAGCGGGTTTCATCCTTCAATATCTGTGTAGCCCTTAACCATACATGTCTGTCTGTTCACCATATAACCGTAAATAAAATGTGTTGAGTGCGTCATTAAATAAAACATTTCCTTTCCTTCCTATTCTTTCAGACTTGCCAAGAACCAGCCAGGGTGGTATCGAAGGGTGGTCTGTACCCACTTGGAGGTCCAGAAGAATGTGGTAAGATTGCATGCAATTCATACACCACCCCACACCATCCCTATTTGTCGTGGGGTTTCTGCACGAGTTATTTCTCTTCACCTTTAGGGGTCAGATGTACCCAGTGGTAAAACGTTTGCTTAATTGGCAATCCATCTGGGATCGATCCCCGTCAGTGGGCCCATTGGGCTATTTCTCACTCGAGCCAGTGCACCATGACTGGTATATCAAAGGCTGTAGTATGTGTTATCCTGTCTGTTGGATGGTGCATATAAAAGATCCCTTGCTGCTAATCGAGAGTAGCCCATGAAGTGGTGATGCGGGTTTCCTCTCTCAATATCTGTTTGGTCCTTAACCATATGTCTGATACCATATAACCATAAATGGAATATGTTGAGTGTGGTTTTAAACCATTTCCTTCACCTCTATGGCCGTATGTATTTGTCTGATGATATTTGTCATCAAAGCTGTCAATATAGTTTTAGAGTGGATTCTTCTTAATATAGAGGGGAGTACAGGTTTATCTCGCCCTTCCTTCCTTCCTTCCTTCCTTCCCACATATAGACTTTCAGATATTTTTTTCACCATGTCTCAAGATATTGAGCTGAAATTTTGTGTATACTTTATTATGTTCTGTTATTGATCAAGTTTCTCATTTGTGGCAATTTACAAAAAAAATTCACATTTAGGAGATATGAAAACTAAATTTGCAAACATTTTTTTTTGTGCCATGCTTGAGGACATTAAGGTGAAAATTTGTATATACCGGTAGCTTTATCCATTTAATATCTTGTTCAATGTTTTAGATAACTCCATTTGTTTATCTCACAAGGTGGGACGTAGCTCAGTGGTATAGTGCTCGCCTGATGTGATCCCCGTTGGTGGCCCATATTGGGCTATTTCTCATTTCAGCCAGTGCACCATGACTGGTATAACAAAGGCCATGGTATGTACTATCCTGTCTTTCGAAAACAGCAGGTTTCCTCTCTCAATATATGTGTGTGTCCAATACCATATAACCGTAAATAAAATGTGTTGAGTGCGTCATTTAATAAAACATTTTACCTGGTACATGGTTGTGTATTATTATTTGTGCAGGTGGTTACAAAGGATACGGCCTGGGCATGATGGTCGAGGTGTTTTGTGGCATTCTCGGAGGATGTGCGTTCGGACCCAATGTAAGAAAGTGGAAGTCATCGACAGGACCAGCAAATCTAGTGAGTCAGACAATTGCCTGAGACATCTGTAAGTGGATTTTGATGACAAATGGCAAATCATTATTATATATTAGGTGCTATATGGCAGGTGTGTAGGCTGGGGTGGTGGTGGATAAACTCACATAACCCCCTCCCACCCGCTGAAACAAATAGTCGGCTGTCAGAACTAAAGCATACAGGTTTATAGATTTGGAGTTTCTGGTAGTTTAAAAACTAAATAGAAAAATTGTCTACTTGGTTCATATTCGACACCCCCTCCCACCCCCACCCCCCTCCCCACCCCCGGTCCAGATCATGCTGCGCCCCTGTATAGGCTCTGATAGTGTTTTTCAACAGAAGTGAAAATCCAAATATAGCCTGAATTTAAAATGTGTTGCAGTGTAGGTAAACAAACATTATTCGTCTTCTTACATTTTTTTTAAGGAGCTGTTTTGTATGTATTAATTACACCACACAACAAATGTCAGATACAACACTGGGGGAAAAAGCTTGAAATTTAATTGTGTAGAGTGGGATTCAATCTTTGTGTCTTAAATTTTAATTGTGAAGGAAAATTAAAAACAGTGAGCAGCAATTTTGTGAGTTATAATTTTATTGTATATTAATTTAAATAGGGAATAACTGGTTACTGTCTTAAGATCGGCTTTATCCTGCAAAGGTTACAATGGCGAATGCAGCGAGGCTCTTAAGACAGTAACCAGTTATTTCTTTTATCCTGCAATCCTACAGGAATACTCGGAAAATCATTATTTATTCCTGTTTTGTGTACGCAAAGTGAGTATTGTTTACCTAGCAAGGCTTTTGCTGTATGACGTCATGCAAAATACATGACATCATTATTTGTAAGACGCTAGCTACATTCTGTCACATTAAAAAAAGCATTTCTGAACTCTAATTCATAAATAAATATACAAGTTTCGTATTGTTATCGTAAAACTAAAAGTTATTTCTATTTACTGCTATTTTACATTTGTTATGGTATGGCTTATGGGGTCAGATGTCAACATTCCTCAGAAACTAAATTCCCTTTGTACGTGACGTCAAAAGTCATCACATGCTAGTATACTGTTATGACTTTACTTTAACAGGTCATCATAACAGGCCAGTAGGAACACTGGTTGCAGGATAAATAACATTTTACGATCCCTCTCCAAACCACCCCTAAAGTTCTCTAAACATTCATTCTCATGTCATTGGTCCCCCCAACTAAATGGATTTTCTGGATCCGTCACTGAGCAGTTCTAGGCCACACGTATTGATATAAATTATAGCGGGCAGCATAGCCTAGTGGTACAGTGCCCGCCTGATGCGCGGTCAATCTAGGATCGATCCCCGTCAGCTAACCACTGGTTTTTTTTCTTGACATAACCATATGTCTGACGCCGATATAACCGTAGTTAAAATGTTTTGAATGCATCGTTAAACAAAACACAATTTATTTATTTTTTAAATTATATAAATTCTATTGCTGTATAATACTTTAAAATGGAAATAAAAAGATGCGTGGTAATCTGCTAAGCATACAGGCTGAAATTGTTGTTGTGCTTAGGGGGGGAGGGTTGCCTGAATTAAACAAAAATGCCAGATTCTGGATAACAGCATTTATTCATATTAGTGTTGTCATGTCATGTCATAAGGCTTATCATGTACATTCAGAACAAGCTGTTGTAGCACACGCCTGTCGTGGGCGCAGGTGCTTGTGAAGCAAGCTCCTCCGTCCAAGACAGATAGGGTGGGGGGAAGGTGAAGGGGGGGGACGCCTGCACTGGCACCAGCAGCCCAACCGGGGTTGGTGACAGGCGGGGGGGGGGGGTTTGGGCTATTGAAATTTGTCAAAAAGTGAAAGCGCAATTTAATTGAAGGAATTTTGGCACAGTTTTGGAACGGTCGATTGAAAGGAGTAAATGAACGAGCTGATATGATTTTAGATTTAGTATTTAGAGAGTAGCTTGTTAGTTAGACCGATTCATATTAGTGTTACTACTGAACAGCTTATATAGGGTTGCAAATTAATCACTACACATTTTTACATGGGTTACAACCAGGGTTCGAACTTAACGGTTGCCCGATCGCCCCTGGCGACTGAAAACGACGACGGGCGACTGAAAACCCACAGTAAGGTTGCCCACCTGGCGACCGATTTTTTATAAAACAAAGTCGTGTTTTCTCTTATAATCTGTTGCAATATTGTAGTTTTTTTAGACAATATTATTTGGGCAAGTGAAAATAGAGACGGTCAAGTGAAAGTGCTCTCACCACTTGCCCGAATGGCATCTAAAAAAAGGGTTAAGCACAGACACTGGTTACAACTAATTTTGAGGTTAGAATGATGGAAATTAATACATGTTATAATTGGTCTCAACTTAGCTAATTTTGCCTGAATATCTGTACATTTTTGCCCAAATTTCAGGTTTTGCTCCAGAACTATTTGTTTCGTATGCTTATGTTGAATTTAGTTATCAGAAAGTATATTGCGCATTTTGAGTGACAATATTCTCTCATGCTTCTTGTCAGAGTCGAGTTAAAAATACCTTTGTTTTTCGGAACAAAATCCCTGACAAAAATTTAAACAAAATATAGAATATCTTCTTTTTTTATAATAGATTGCCGAATAAAAATATTTTGAAACTTGATTTATTAAAAACAGTTTTAAAAAAAATGTACAACTGAATAATAGTAAAGATAATTGGAACAGTATGTTAGTGTTGACAGCAGAGAAAAACACTTTTTTTTTTTTTTAATTAATAACATTTAATGTTAAATTTATTGGGGTTTTTTTATATTTCAGGGACAATGTTTTGTTGCTATAGATCCGAATGCATTCGCACCAGGTTTTGCAGATAGAATGAATGACCTTATGACTCACTGTAGAAATATGGAAGCAGTAAGTGTATTAAAGTATAATTTTTATATAAAACTTCAGAGGACATCTGAGGGGGGAACGTAGCCCAGTGATATAGCGCTCGCTTGATGTGTGGTCTGTGTGGGATCAATCCCTGTCAGTGGACCCATTGGGATATTTCTAGTTTCAGCCAGTGCACCACGACTGGTATATCAAAGGTTGTGGTATGTACTACCCTGTCTGTGGGATGGTGCATATAAAAAATCCCTTGCTGCTAATTAAAAATAGTAGCCCATGAAGTAGCGACAGTGGGTTTCCTCTCTCAATATCTGTGTGGTCCTTAACCATATGTCTGATGTCATATAACTGTAAATAAAATGTGATGAGTGTGTCATTAAATAGAACATTTTTCTTTCTTTCTTTCAGAGGACATCTGCTACATTTTTTAATTAGCAGCAAGGCATCTTTTAAATGCTTTTCTCCCAGATAGGACAGTGCATACCACAGCACTTGATATATACATGCCATGGTTCACTGCATTTGGGACAGGAAAAGAAACACAAATGTTTGTGTTCCATTTCTCACAAAATTCCATTTCTAAAATTTGATTTACAGTTGCATCGGTGAATATTTATTTTGTATTTATTGATATATTTACTGAGACTTAATTAAATATTTATCTGTTATTTTGTTTATTCAACAAATCATCTTATGGCAGGAACTATATTTAATTCCACAGAATTCTTGTTATAATTTTTTAAATAACTGAAATTGGTTTTACTGACAGTGTCTGTAAATGTTTGATTTTGGATTTTAGTCAGAAGGTGAGACGGAAGTGCTCGTCCCAGGAGACCCTGAGAGGAAACATATAGACAAGTGTGAGAAACTCGGAGGAATACCTTACCACGCAAACCAGATTAAATACGCTGTACGTATCCATGATAATCTTTAGCCTAAAGGCAGTCACAAGAAATATATTGCTTTTATCATTTTTCCCATTTTGATACACCTTTTTTTAAAATTAGTTATATTATGGTATGGTGATGTCCATACATCAGTCCGTCTGTTACTTTTTTCTTGTCTGGACCATATCTTGATAAAGGACCATCATACCTCACATGTAGGAACAATTTGGAATGGTGGTGTTGTGCATACTGCATAGCTATCTGCCATGAAATAATCAAGTCAAACAGCAGACTACTTTCACGGTTAGATTTCCGGACAACCAAATGGGAAGATAACTGTAATCTGAGGCCAGTAGACCCAAGCTTGAACGTTTAGAATAAAGGACAGACACAGTGCAAGAATGCAAGTGCTATTGTTATGTGCTTGTTCAAGATTCATGCTACAAGTTAACAATCTGACTGAAATAGAGCACAGGGCTCTGTTCCACGAAACGATCTTAACCCTACTATCACTACCATTGTGACATTAAATTTTGTCTACGATCGCCAGCCCATTCCACGATGCAGCATAGATGACTATCGTGGTAAATTACTGTGAAAATTTACCATAGGTACGAAGCAGTTGTAAGCCACTAACGTAGCTGTGAAATGATGATTTTGTCATTCTCTAAGAAGGATACTAAATTTTTGTCTAGACTAATATCTAGTAAATAACTTTTTGTCTAATATATAGTAAATAACTTTTTGTCTAATATATAGTAAATAACTTTTATAAAACTCGGCATTCAATGAAAAAACATTCTAAGCCATAGACTTTCACATGAAAATACGGGAGGTAACTCATATGTCTTATGCATTTGGCAATTATTGCTTAACAAATAAACTGACAAAGTTGCTTCATGGATGTCCGATACAAGTGTTCTGAAAAGTCGGTAATCAATTCATTATTTAACTAATTCTTCGTAAAGAATATTTTAATCAATAAAGGGGCACTTTTGAATAAAGTAAGGTTGCTTTGTGGAATAGCTGTAAAGTTTACGGTGCCAGTTGTAAAATTCACTGTAAGTCACTACAATTAACCTTAGCTGCAATTATTTCGTGGAATGGGACCCTGGAATAAAGAAGCTGTATTAAAAGTAAATGAGCACTATCATTTTCAGAAATACCTGAAAGAGACATTGGATTAATTGAAACATTAAAAGATAACATACATGTACATGTATAATGTTTACCTGTAAATAACAATAATTTAATTAGTTACAGGAAATATTACAAATATGATAAAATACCATACAGATAAAACACGATATTGCCACTTCATTAAAGAAAACAAATCTTTAACATTTATTTCTACTCCACACACACCTCACAACACACACACCTCCCAACACACACACCTCACAACACACCTCCCAACACACACACCTCACAACACACATCCACACACACCTCACAACACACACCTCACAACACACCTCCACACACACCTCACAACACACCTTACAACACACCTCCACACACACCTCACAACACACCTTACAACACACCTTACAACACACCTCCACACACACCTCACAACATACACTTCCCAACATATCTACCATTATGCAAGAAGACCGTTTGTAGTTTAAAAAAACAAGAATTTCATAATATTATACATGACATATTGTTTGATTAACAGTTGATAGGCAAATGTGTCCAACTCAATTCTATGCAACTGCATGTGATCCTTCAACTATTCAAAACGTCAGTTAGATGATATCCACTTGAAGTATCAAATAGAAACAAGTAATATCCTAATTGTAAATTATTTTTTTCAGAATGATCTGGCAGCAGAATTGAATGTTGAACCCATGGAAACATTAAAGAAATAGACATACATATTCTGTACTGTGAGAAACTTAACAATGAAATCCAATGTAAACCGACACCTATATAATGTTGTGATGGAACATCAGGAAAATGTATGTGATTTACAAGTGCCTTATTTTATCAGAAATCTATTTGTCATATAATGACCAATATATATCCCTGGCATTAATTACCCAGTGCTAAATTGTATATGTTATCTGGAAATTAATAAATGATTAATGTTCTTGACACTAGGAAAGGTCTGACTGGCCGGTCATACCAGTCCGATGTAATTTTGAAAAGTATACACAGAGAAATTAATTAAGCACCACCAGAAATAATAATAGACTCAGGGGAGTTACACTGTACTTGATTTATCCCTTGAACAATTTTGTTGTTTATTGGGAGTGTTTATTGTTTTTTATTTGGTCGGGTATCTTATTTTTATATATATATTTACAGTGACACTTGTCTAAATAGGATCATATTGGGAATGGGGACCTAATTTTGTCTTGTTTAGACGAGATTGGATGTTTCGAGGGTTGAATTTCCAAATGTAGATCATTTTGGACAATGAAACCTGGCCTGTTTTAATAGGATTCTGGTTTCTTCTGGGTCCAGTTTAGTCGGGTTTCACTGTATAGACATTTTTATATGCCCATCTAGGCCTAGGAATTGTGAGTTCGTCCATCCGTTTGAACGTCTGTCAAATGTTTCTTGTCAAGACCATATCTTACATACAGCACCATCAAACGTCACATGTAGGAACAACTTGAGATGTAGTGGGGTGTCTCATACCATTACTAGGTTACTGTGACCTACTTTTCACAGACTAATGCACATAATAGTAAATCCTTGTCCAGACCACATCTTGCATACAAGACCATCAAACCTTGCATGTAGGAACAACTTGGGATGGCAGTGTGTCGATATCATTACTAGGTCACTGTGGCCTACTTTTGATGGTCTACTGCACATAACAGTTAATTCTTGTTCGGACCATATCTTGCATACAGGACCATCAAATCTCACATGTAGGAACACCTTGGCAGTGTGTCACATACAATTACTAGGTCACTGTGATACAAATAAATCAAATAATTTGTCTATATTCTGAACATTATAGGAAGATAGTTTTTAGCCTTTTAAGAAGTCAGAAATTTATTAATCAAACATGTATACATTTCACATTGGTATACTTATTTATAAACATTGGATATGTTATGTAAAGTTATTGTATTAACTGTATGATTACGAATTTAAAAAAAAAAAGTTAAATAAAAAACAAAAATAATAATCAGACAACACCTTCTCCAATGGATACAGTATCATCAGTTGTTGGTCCAAAACAAACTGTTCATCCATTGCAAAAATTTCACGTAATTAGATTTGAATCATACCATATCATATTCATTAATATCTATGGTTTTCCATCAATCTCCTGACCAGCGTATCATGTACCTTGCTGGTACTCTTTGTTGATATTTATCATAATATGTGTACGGTCTGTTTTCCCATGTTTGTGGTTTTATTATGGTGCAGGCAACAGACCAGGTAACGGACACATGAAAACAATTTTAAGGTTTACCAATTAGCATCATTTCTATATGGTAGCCATGATCACGCTATGCTAACAACAACTCACGTGAAAAAATAATCCAAAGTTATTATTTTATTACATAGATACTTTTAATGTACATGGAAATAGTTGTTGATTTGTTGGTCACCTCTTTGGCCAATTTATTAATGAATGTCAATGTAAAAGACATTGTTTTCTATTAAATTTATATACTAATATATTTGCTGTGTTTAGTTTTGTTATCATTATGACACCCATACAGTCTAGTACTTCGCTGCAGAATAATTGATTACATAGAGCCTTGTATGTGCATTTGCATTGTTGTATTTGTATTTGCGTTGTTGTATGTGTGTGTGTATTTGCGTCGTATGTGTATTTGCGTCATTGTATGTGTATTTGCATTGCAGGATCAAGCTACTTTGGTGGATCCATTCAACTAATTTGGGATTTTTTCTCATTCCATCTATGGGAAAGTGCATATAAATGTTGCCTTGCAGCTAAAGGAAAAATGTGGCAAGTTCCCTCTGATGACTATAAGTCATAATTACTAATAGTCAATGATTAAAGGTCCATTCCTGAGTTTTCTGCAATATTTTAAGATGTTATCGATTAATAAAATATTTCTACAATTAAACTTACATATTAAATATATTTTCTTGTTTAGAATATTAGTGGCTGTATATTAAACATGTTCTGATTGTTCTAATATTTCTACGAATTTAATTTTTATTTTATTTCTTAAAAAATATGTTTTCGTACGTACGAAATTATTTGCAGACGAAATTCAGTTTGAGCTTCTACAAATATTAAGATGACCAGAAACACATTAAATATACAGCTAGACATTGATATTCTAAACAAGAAAATGTATTTAATATGTGAGTTTGATCGTAAAAATATTTTATTAGTCGGAAATATCTTACAATGCAGCAAACTCGGGAATGTCCCTTTAATTAATCAATGTGCTCTAGTGGTGTTATTAAAAACAATTTGTTTTTAAGTGTTTATTCTGGGAATTGAATGGCCTAGAGGGTGGGATTTAGCTCAGGTGGTTGAGTGCTCGCCTGAGATGCTTGTGTCGCAGGATCGAACCATCTCAGTGGATCCATTCAACTGATTGGATCTTTTCTCGTTCCAACCAGTGCATATAAAAGATCCTTTGCTGCTAATGTAGTATACGAGTTATAATTACCAAAAGAATGACCTCCAATAGCCAATGATTAATTAATGTGCTCTAGTGGTGTTGTTACACATTACACATTTTAACTTTCTAAGCATTGAACAGATGAGTAATTTAAAACAATTATTTCAGATTTAACATTTAAAAAATATTTATTTTTATTTTTATCTTTGTACAGCCTATAGTAGTGTTTTGGGTTTTTTACAGTTTCTAAACTTTCACATCAAAGCAAGATTATTTCTTGTTTATTTTTAACACTGTACCACTTCATATAGTAATATTTTTACAGTATTTTATCCCATCCGCATTCTGTATGGTGGTTAGACGGTAAACCGGCCTCGGTGGCATAGTGGCTAAGCCATTGGACCACAGGCTGGTAGGCACAGGGTTCGTAGCCCGGTACTGGCTCAAACCCAGAGCAAGTTCTTAAGGGCTCAGTGGGTAGGTGTAAGGCCACTACACCCGATTCTCTCTCACTAAACCACTAACCCACTGTCCTGGACAGGCAATCCAGATAGTTAAGGTGTGTGCCCAGGACAGCGTGCTTGAACCTTAATTGGATATAAGCATGAAAATAAGTTGAAATGAATAGACGATGTGTGTTTGTTTGTTTGTTTAACGATGCACTCAACACATTAGAATTACGGTTATATCGGCGTCGGACATATGGTTGTCAAGAAAAAATCCAGTGGTTAGCTGACGGGAATCGATCCTAGACCGACCGTGCATCAGGCGGGCACTGTACCACTGGGCTATGCTGCCCACTCGACGGTGTGCGATTACAATGCATGTACGACCAGCTCGCACCTCGTCTAGCGCCTTCTGGACTACCTAAAACATGGGCAAGGAAAGGTTACAGTTAAAAGTCAGTTTTGTATAAGGACACTAATAGAGCATGTTGATTTAAACCCCCTTTACGCAGGGTTGAGAGATTGTTGAGAGATTGTTGAGATATAAAAATAAAAATGGCCAGATCTCTCAACGATCTTAAATGAGCGTCCAGCGATCATCAAGATCTCGCAGTGACCTCTCAATGATCTTCCAGTGATCTCCATGGTCGTCACGGTCTCCTTAAAGTTTTGACTCTGTCCAAAACAATCTCTCAACGATCTCCAAGAGAAGCGATCTCTCAGTGAACTCTAACGATCTCAATGAATGCTCAACAATCTATCAACGATCTCAATGAATGCTCGACAATCTATCAACGATCTCAATGAATGTTCAACAATCCTTCAACGATCTCAATGAATGCTCAACAATCTCTCAACGATCTCAATGAATGCTCAACAATCTCTCAACAATCTCATTGAATGCTCAACAATCTCTCAATGATCTCAATGAATGCTCAACAATCTCTCAACAATCTCATTGAATGCTCAACAATCTCTCAATGATCTCAATGAATGCTCAACAATCTCTCAATGAACTCTAACGATCTCAATGAATTCCCAACAAACTCAACGATCTCAATGAATGCTCAACAATCTCTCAACGATCTCACTGAATGCTCAACAATCTTTCAACGATCTCAATGAATGCTCAACAATCTCTCAACGATCTCAATGAATGCTCAACAATCTTTCAACGATCTCATTAACCTCCTAGTGATCTCTCGGCGAGCTTTCAATGAAAGCCAAATATTTCCACCCGAAAATTAAATTTTTGTTCACACAACGAGCGCACAAGAATCTCCCAAACATTTACACAGAAACGGCTTGTTCGAGGTTAATTTTGGGTCTAATTTGAATATTGGACCTTTAACGGGGCGTCATGTCCTGATAGAGTCTTGGGCCACCCTAGACTTCAAATTATCAAATAAAGTGCACTATAGGATGGATCTCTAGAATTTCATAAACCTTCTATGTTAATTTTCAGAGCTGCATAATAACAAACGAGTATGGTATAGTTATACTGTGTACCAAATATATGGATAGGGCGTTACCTCAAAAGTTGTCCCTGAACCACCCCGTGTTTATTATATATGGGTTAAATGTGCACTGCTGAACACGTCTTTATCATTTAATAAATATTCTATGTTTAGTTTCAGAATTGTGGGTCTAATCTGAATATTGTGCTGATCTTCGAATTTCGACCGTTATTAAATTTTCTGTAGATTACCGCTGTTGTATTTCCGAGCCATCCCATATTATCGTTAATTCCTAAATTGCTTGTTTTTATAGACAAACACTTGTGTCTGAATTGAAGTTTGTAAAGAATGTGAATTGCTTCTTTAAAAAAAAAATTAAAAAAATTTGAATGTTGAATGTTGTTCTGTCAAAGCAATATTCAATATTGAATGTTGAACGTTGAATATCGAACCAACTTCCGCTTCCCGAATTGGCACATTATGTAATGTAATGGACATTGGCGACGAGTTCCATTATCTTTTTATTTCAGTTGCTACACCCATATTATTATACGCGACCAAGTAGGCCTACTTATAAATTTAGAGAACTAATAGAGAATGAACGAATTAGCACCCTAAAGAAATTATCATATTTCATAAATATAATAACTAATGAATTCAAATGCCCTTGACTACAAACACCATCAAAACCAAACATATTTAACAAAATACTATCATTATCCACTGCATCCTATACAAGTTTAACAATATATTCGTTTATAAGTACTTGGATACCCGTATATCTGTATTAAATATCTGTATTATTTTTTCATTTTTTTCATTTTTCATACTGTAATGTTTATGTATTTGTTTTATATACTGTGTATAATAATGTGCCTGATTGTGGACCTTTAAAAGTATTTAGGCGTAATAGCCTGGTTAAGATGGGAAATAACTCTAAATTAATGTAGCTCTTGTTCGTGAGAAAGACGTGAAAAAGAAGGCGGGTTTTTCGACTGGAAATGGTGGGAAGATTCCGATGTTGTTTTGCTCTTCTTATTTGTTATTGTTGTTGTTTAAAAACATGTTGACTAGAAGATGACTGCAAGGCGTGTCCAAGAAGTTCTTGGTTTAATTCAGAAAAATCTTGAATGCTCTATTTGGTTTGTTTTACCTCTATTAAACTTAAAGTTACATTGCTGCTTGTACTTGTAGGACTTAGTTCTAGATTATGGTAGCCCCACTGGCACTTCCTTCAAATCCTTGGCTGGTGATATTCAATATTGGGCTAGTAAATTACTACTGTTGTCATGCCCGACGGTTAGTGAAATATTTTTTTTGTCAAATGTTGCAGTTAAGTCTATTTTGTAAATACGAATATTCTGTCCCCACCCCAAACTCTCAATGTTTATGTTTTTAATCTCTGTCTCCTTTTTTAGGTGACATATCTCAGCTATTATCTGATTATATAATTGTTGTACTATAATTTAGACAGATATCGTCAAAAGTATACGCTCCATTTGTAGTCAGTGCCGCCATAGCTCGGCAAAGTTCCAAAGGACTGTCAGTTTCAGTTAACTGGAGAATGTTACCACAATGACTGCTTTGTCCAGATGGATCAATGGGGTGGAGAGAGTGTCATGGTGTGGGGTGGGATCAGTTATCATCTTCGAATAGTGCCATGGTAGAATAAATGCCATTTACTACCAGGATAATGTCATTCCCTTCTTTCATCAGCATCGGGATATACACACATCAGACAATGCCCGAGTGCACACAGCACATATTATAAGACATACTTGTTTACACAGGTAAGTACGTGTGCTAACAATTTCAAGACACACGACTCACTGCTTCTAGGTGATGTCCAGATCACCAGTGCTGCATATTTAATAAGGAGAGCGATTGCTCGCCTGGCCCAATTAAGGAGAGTGATCTACAGCTCGCCTTAATTTTACTCATGGCGAAGACTGGAAATCTATTACACTGTGACGTATAGTTAACCTGACAATCATTTGTCAGTGATGCATAAATGCAAGGGTTGTAAACAATTTTTAGTAAAAAAAGATGTTAAAATTTGATTAAAACCTGGTGTTTGCAGGGCTTCTAGAATTTTATAAAAATCCACTAGCCATGGGATCAGTGATTTTAAAAATGTACTAGCCATGATTAAAAATTCACTAGCCATGATTAAAAATTCACTAGCCCTACTTTAAATAAATGCAATTTTACTAATAGTAATGGTCAGATATTTCACCTAAGGAGGGAGATAGAGCTTAAAAATCATTAGATGGAGTGGAAAGAGGGGGGGAAGATATTCATATTTACCAAAATGTAAAATACTATTTTTTCCACTATCCGTCAGGCTAGTTATATTAGTTATTTACTAGCCCAACACTAAATATCACTAGCAATGGGAGTGGGGCTACCACAATCTAAAAGCCCTGGGTTTGTTTTTAGGATATGTAAGAAATAGAATTATACATTCGTGTCCGTTGGATACCATTTATCTTACAACTCGTAAGATGGTATCTAATGGTCACTCATATATTATTCTCTTTATGCACACCATTTTGTTATGCAAAAAACTTTATATTTTAGGGATCTTCCAATTATTAATATGAGGATGTTTTCTATCAATTAGAAAGTTATGCAGAATATAACCCAATTACGCATTATCTAAAACATTGGGGTGTGTGTGTTACATTGTTGAAGAAGCTTACATTTATTAGAGGCACTGATTTTCCGTTTCAGATGTTTCACTTTTCCGTTTCATAATGTTACAAATTCCGTTTTTTTTTTCCGTTTCAGTATTAAACAAAATCTGTTTTTTTTTCTCTCTCACACACACACGCATGTGTGCGCGAGCGAATACGCCAGGACACAGACATCGGACATTTTTGGTTTACTTTACGATATGATCGGGGAAAATAATTACAAAAGATCACACTATATAAACCACTTCCCTTGTATAATTTATTTTCAACAAAGACTGGTACACAATATGCAATTACTGCATTCCTTTGTGAGATTTTCGGGCAGCATAGCCCAGTGGTACAGTGCCCGCCTGATGCGCGGTCGGTCTAGGATCGATCCCCGTCAGCTAACCACTGTTTTTTTTTTCTCGACATAACCATATGTCCGACGCCGATATAACCGTAATTATAATGTGTTGAGTGCGTCGTTAAACAAAACAAAACAAAAAAATTAATCCTTTGTGAGATCGGAAATATGGCGATGCCGGAAATGTTTGTTTTTCCCCGTTAAATCGCCGGAAATAAGCGAAGAAAACACGACTGGTAAAACATCTAGATACATTAAACATTTGGCATAACATACAAATGTACTAGTGTCGTAGCATAGAACAGGCAGATGTCGGTGTCCAGTTTCTAGTTCCTAAAATAAATTTGAATTAATCAAATGCGCTATTTAAAGTTAAATAATGTTTTGAAATAAATCGGGAATACCGTTTCTGATAGGTATTTCCGCGATTCCGTCCGCGATCGCGGAAAATCAGTGCCTCGAATTTATATAGGTAATGATCACATGGTGTAATATAAGAGTAACTGCAAGATATTGTCATAAAAGATACATAATGTACCGTACATATTATGTCACATTCAGACATTAAATGTTCATGTTGGAAAATATTGAGATGTGCAGGGTTTTCTGGTTTGTTTTACATTTCACGAAAGTGATTGTCAATGTTTATGTGTACATTGTATGTTGTAACTAAGCCTTTAGGAAGAATGTTTTTTGTTATGAAAGGGACATTCCTGAGTTTGCTGCATTGTAAGATTCTTCAGACTAATAAAATATTTCTACGATTAAACTTGCAACTTAAATACATTTTCTTGTTTAAAATATCAGTGTCTGTATATTCAATGTATTTCTGATCATCTTAACATTTGTAAGAAGCCCAAACTGGATTTTTGGGAAATAAAATGAAATTTAACCTTCCGGTAATACAAATATTAGAATGATCAGAAACACTTTTAATACTAGTATACAGCCAGTAATATTTTATGCAGAAAAATATATTTGATATGTAATTACTGTTAGTCAATAATATCTAAAAAATTGCAGCAAACTCAGGAATGTTCCTTTAATAGTAACTTACAACCTGTAGTGCGATATGACCTGTTGTCATGAAATGTTGCCATCCGTCTGGTACGTTGTTTTTTTTTTTTAATGTGTTTGGGCTTCTTTTTTTCCCCTCTTTTTTTAAAATCCCACTGTCCCCTTTCCTCATTTGAATTCCATCTCAATTCTTCTAGATGTGGCAGTTTCTCCTATCTTTTAACTTTGTTATCCACCTCCACATCCCAGTCCTTGTCTGTCTAGCCATGACAGGTGCTTGTCTCTGGTGTGGTGAGATTGTATGTGTATGTTTTTGTGGAACATTATTATTTTACCTGTGTTTACTGATAAGACTATCTAGACTGAGTCTTTCCCAGGTTACATGTAGACAAATATAAAAAGGGCCATTTTTTGTGTCTAACTCGAGAGAAAAAACTATTACCTTGCTAATTTGATTCTTGAAATTGTCAGTCTTTCTTATTTATTTTGGGCTAGTATGACCCTGCTAGATATAAAACAAAATTAATTAGTGTCATGTACAACCTCTGCAATTACGAAAATGTCCACAGCAAAAATAACATGTCATTGGAAAAAAACCTGAATAAAGTCTATGGCAAAAAAGCGCCACAGATAATTACAAACTCCACCAAATTGTTGAGGGGTTGATGATGACTCATTGTGTATAGGTATTTGGCCCTGACAGAGATCATTTGTGCTCACTATTATTAATAATTTATATTAATATGTAATTATATAGTTGTTGCGGGGTGTGTGTGTGTGTGTGTGTGTGTAACATAATTATAGTACTTATATAGTTGTTGCTAGGTATATGGGCCAGGGTGTGTGTGTGTGTGTATCATAATATAGTACTTATATAGTTGTTGGGGGGGGGGGGGGTAATATATTTATAGTACTTACCAGCATACTCAGGATAGCCATTTTATTTTGTTTTCTTTATGTATACTAGTTTGAAAAGACCAGGGTTGGGAATTCATAAATGTATGGTAGGCAAGATGTTTATTTTGATGTAATTCTTTTTATTTGATATCTTTTGTCTTTTTTTAGTCTTGAATTACTGAAGAATCCGGTATCGACAAGGTGTGACCATCAGTTCTGCAGGTACCGAGTTCATATTAATTACCATAGTTAGTTATACCTATTACTTATTGTTTTTGTTTGAATCTATAACACAGAATGGAAAGGTGGGTGCCAGAGATAGCTCTGGAACAGAAGAAAAATTCTTCAAATTATCTGTTAAACTTAAAAAATGCAGAAACTCAGGGTTTTAAATATCAATTATAATAAAATGTGCCATTTTGGGTTTTTTAATTTACCGCTGATGGATTTTGCATTTGGCAGAGCTAACCCTGAGTTCTGTTTCATGTTTTTTCAAGAGTTCGTTTAGGGTGTGTCTGCTACCTGAAATAACCAACTGCCTAATGACATAATGTACCAGGGTCAGACAAATCCACTAGCCTTCTGCTCTGGCTAGTGAATTTTGGGTCTTACGTAATCCTCTTCCTGCTGAGAAGCACATACAGCTATAATAGATCGCCATTGTTGCCTGTCTTTTGCCAGTTTCTCCAGCGGCCCCCAGCTCAGACTGCCTTCTTGGATTTCCTTCTCTACTGTCCTCGTCCATGTTACTTTCAGTCTTCCTCGTTTTTTCTTTCCAGAAGGAGTCCATCAGAGTGTCACTCTTGATAGGGCTGTTTGAGGCATTCTGATAACATGGATAATCTGGGCTAGTGGAAATTATCAACTATATTACTATAAATACATAGAGCACTAGCCAAATCTTCTGTGAGGGCTAGTGGAAATGATCAACTGTATTACTTTAATACATTGGGCACTAGTCGAAGCTTCTGTGAGGGCTAGTGGAAATTATCAACTGTATTACTATAATACATAGGGCACTAGCCAAATCTTCTGTGAGGGCTAGTGGAAATTATCAACTGTATTACTTTAATACATTGGGCACTAGTTGAAGCTTCTGTGAGGGCTAGTGGAAATTATCAACTGTATTACTATAATACATAGGGCACTAGTCAAAGCTTCTGTGAGGGCTAGTGGAAATTATCACTGTATTACGATAATACATAGAGCACTAGTCAAAGCTTCTGTGAGGGCTAGTGGAAATTATCAACTGTATTACTATAATACATAGGGCACTAGTCAAATCTTCTGTGAGGGCTAGTGGAAATTATCAACTGTATTACTATAATACATAGAGCACTAGCCAAATCTTCTGTGAGGGCTAGTGGAAATTATCAACTGTATTACTTTAATACATTGGGCACTAGTCGAAGCTTCTGTGAGGGCTAGTGGACATTATCAACTGTATTACTATAATACATAGGGCACTAGCCAAATCTTCTGTGAGGGCTAGTGGAAATTATCAACTGTATTACTTTAATACAAAAGTTACGGTAAGCGAACCATGAGCAAGAGTTTAATGTGGAATAAATATATATGCAATACAAATATTAATAGTGGCTTAAATGTTATACACATGTACCGTAGCTCTAAATAATATCACCCATTATTTGGGTGACTAATACCATTATTTTAAATATTATAGTTGCCCAAATGGAACATTGGTCATTATGAGCCCTGCTTAACTACCTGTATAAATGACTGGAGATTTTCTGCTATAGATTTAAGGCATTTTAATTTTAAATTTAGTGTTAGAGTGTAAAAATTTTTTCATTTATAGTTTTCTTCTTTTTCATGTTTCAAGATTTTGCATCGCAGAGTTTTTGCAAACAAAGTCCAGTGTGCCATGCCCATTGTGCAAGAAGCTGGTTACCAAGAGGTATGTAATTAAAACACCTTTACATTGTTCAGAAATGTACACAGAGAATAATACATGAGTTTTCCGTTGATACCATTTATCATACGCTTTCGCTCGTTGGTTATGTTTTTAAACAACAAGTTATAAGGTAAATGGTATCAAACAGACACAAATGTAGTATTCTATTTCTTACTTACCTCGAAACAATGAAAATGTGAACAATATAATGAACTAAATTATGTTGTTACAGAACATAGCCTAACTGGGTGATGGCATATGGATACTTGGCTTTAAGCATACACACCATGTCATAACCAACCGGCCTCGGTGGCGTAGTGGTTAAGCCATCGGACTACAGGCTGGTAGGTATAGGGCTTGCAGCCCGGTACCGGCTCCAACCCAGAGCGAGTTCTTAAGGGCTCAATGGCTAGGTGTAAGGCCACTACACCCTCTTCTCTCTCACTAACCACTAACCAACTAACAACTAACCTACTGTCCTGGACAGACGGCCCAGATAGCTGATGTGTGTGTGCCCAGGACAGCATGCTTGAACCTTAATTCACGAAAATAAGTTGAAATGAAAAAAATGTCATAACCAAATCACTACTGTACTAACAGATCCATTTTCCTTACAAAATAGAGAACTCTAAAAAAAATTAGAGTCGTTTTTGAATTTCGCGACACTCGGAACTTCTCGGCTGATTCCATCGATAAATAAGCGTAAGTTCAACTAGTAGTTGTTTCCTAACGCTGGCTAGACTAGTTTTTACGCTACATGTTAAACCGAATGACCAGTCCGAGAACCAGTGCAAATAGCTCAGGACGTTTGCATTACTTGCTGTCGCTGAACTCTGATTTGAAAGACCGTAATCGGCCGATGTGATCCGAATGAATTTCGAGAATGTTGTTGTTAGATAATTCTGCCATTATTGGTGTCCGCACCAATGTAACATGGCTGCGTCTATGATGTCGATACAAATATAGCAATGTTTTAAATATTTTAAGTTCTTCATTTGAAATGTGAAAAAAGCGCGACAAACGCGAATTCTGGGATATACCAGAAACAAATTTTAGAAACCAGATGGAAAGCAAAACCTGCTTGTGAAATGGGTTTTTGGAAAGCATTTTGTGCGCTTTGAGCGGCAATTGCCGCCTGCCGCCTGCCAAATTCGAGCCTTGAACACTAAACTTGGTCATGACCTCTCAGAAACGATCTCCAACATAAGTTATATACAGTTTTTATACGCAACAGTGATCTACTACATGGATGTGTAAGAAGAAATTATTCAATATCATTGTATCATTTAGGCGTACATGTTATGTGTAGAGTCACTTATATTTCTACAGTATTTATTACATACCTATTCAATTTTACTATAGCGATAAAGGCCTTTTGAAACTGTGTAATAAATTTATTCTGTATTGCATATATGTGCATTCTGGACCAGAACTTTTAAATGGGGAATTCCCTTTTTATTTTTACTGCAGTTAGTGTCATTTATTTACTTGCGTAATATATGATTTACAAATGACGTCAGTCTGGGGGGGTCGATCCCCATCAATGAGCCCATTGTGCTTTTTCTCGTTCCAGCCAGTGCACCACAACTGGTATATCAAAGGCTGTGGTATGTGCAGATCCCTGGCTGCTAATGAAAGGATTTAGTGGGATTCCTCTCTAAGACTAATTGTTAAAATTGCCAACTGTTTGACATCCAGTAGCTGAGGATGAACAGATCAGTGTGCTCTAGTGGTGTCTTTAAACACAAAAAACTTGTTTTACTCTTTGACAGGAGTTTGCAAGAAAGGGAGGATTTGAGCCACATTGTTGACAACATTCGAGACCTAATTACAGCTTTTCAGCAGGACTCTGGGACTATTTGTAAGTATCATATCATTTCTCAAATACTTAAAAAAGTTCACAACTTTAGATTAGATTAGATAAAAAAATTTAACGTGCTCATATACCTCTGTGGTTTTGAGCACGCCTATCTCGAGTCCGGTCTCCTATATAATCGGTGGTCTGACTTGGGGCAGGAAAAACCTAACTATAATCACAAATTTAGAAAATTACGGCTAAAATAATCAATCATAATATATAAACATTAATAATTTTGACTGCGTCTCTAAAAAAAAAAAAAAACCTATTCTACACTTACAATATCACAGCTCTTTTCTCTATTCCCATCGGTGGGCCCATTGGGCTGTTTCTCGTTCCAGCCAGTGCTTCACAACTGGTATTAAAAAGGCCATGGTATGTACTATCCTGTCTGTGGGATGGTGCATATAAAATATCCATTGCTGCTAGTCGGAAAGAGTAGCCCATGAAATGGCAACAGAGGTTGTCTTGTCTCATTATCTGTGTGGTCCTTAACCATATGTCTGATACCATATAACTGTAAATAAAATGTCTTGAGTGCGTCATTAAATAATATATTTCTTCCTAAGGCATCGAAATAAGCATTGTGTCTGGTAACCCATTTACAGGTTATCACAAAATATAGCCTGGTAACCTATATGAAAGTTAGCATTGAATTCCTGTTACTAATACAGGGTCCGCACTTAACGGTCGCCCGATCGCCCATGGCGACTAAAAACGATGACGGGCGACTG